>FIZU01028389.1:0-10905 GCA_900064475.1 Pseudococcus longispinus
AGTAAAAGCACAGCGTAAAATATCATTTTCGCGAAATAATATACTTAGGAACTTGGTTTAATATCGTTGAATCGCGACTATCAACTTGTGTTTACCAGAAACTAAGTAAGTAATAGATAACGGAATGTTTACGTTATTTACTATGAAAAATTAGTCGAAAAAGTAAAATATTTTTTCATGATAAAAGAAATTCGGGCGAGTATACGATAAGAATTGTACATTTGATCACGTACGCCAAATATAATAATATCGTGATTCATATTAAAACGTAGTTACTAGTCTAGCAGCGAGTTTCGATGTATTCGTACTACCGGTACAGTAATTGTTGCCTTGTTGTGTGCTCGGTATTCGCAAATTATACGGTACAAGGACATGAATTATACAGTGCGTCTAAGAAGTTATGCAGAGGGTCATTAAGTTGTAACGTGGACGAAGCTATGACGAATCTGTGCTTATAGCTACAGGATGTTCCGAAAAAGTAACAAATAAAAAAACGGTGTTTATTTTTTTTCAGATGTGGAAAGAATTGAAAGAAAAATTGTTTAAATTGAATCAAACTATTTTCAATTTTGATAATTCGAATTGCTTCGAATAAACAAAAAACTACGTTTTTTCCAAATGAGTGGGCAAGAGTCACGTGAAAAATTATTCGAATACTGAATCATGATCGCGAATCGTTTGCAAATCATCTTTTTTTTTCTTTTTTATGTTTTTTTTTCAACTTTTTTTTATTTTTAATTGTCTTGGCAGTTGGCATATCGTTTTTGCTTTTATATGGTCCGGTACTTCAGGGTTTCGATTTCTTACTGCATGGTTGTTTATTCATACCGAAGAGTCATGATTGACACATTACATAAGTAGTGAAAATGTACTAAAAAAGATAGACTGGTTTAAATAGGTACTTCGTGTAAAGGGAGAGGGAGAAATTCGAGAATATGACATTTTAAGGTGATAGCATGAAATTAATTTCTTGTTTCAATTTATTATTCATATCGTTGTATGCCGCGTTGATTTGGGCGCCCAAAAGAGCTCGTATTTTAGAATTTTTGTTTTAAAACACTTAATTTTATTTTGTAGCGGTATTCAATTTCAATGTTTTGATGATTTTTGACTCATTTCATTTGCCTTTTTTGATTCATTCATACATTACACGTGTACAAAATGGATATATACCTACTTTACAAAATTTGATTCAAATCTCATTCGTATCATTTTTTTATATACTTACATAGATACCTTGGTGTAGAATACTCGTACGTACTTTTTTCAAAAATTGATTCTAATATTTTTATGAATCAGAATTTACGATTTGAGTTGTTGCTTGTTGGTGATTCAAATTACTCCTACTATTGATTTTGGAAAAACAAGAGTGCTAGAAAAATCATTTTATCGTCGAAGAAATTGTAGATCGTGATCAATTACGTACTTTCAACACATTTTTTATTGATACATAACTAATTTATCTTTTTTACAATTGTCGAAATATGATCGCGAAATGTTCAACTAATTACAAAACTATTATAAACTATGAAAGAGATATGAACCAACTACTTACTCGTTAAAGAGCTGTTTTCTGTAGAAGGTACCTATCTATTTTTTCCTTCTTGAAATGGTACAATGCAGTTTTCTGTGTAATTTTATCCCAAAATATTTCGAGAAAAGCTGACGTTGTTTAATTATGCATTGAAAAATGATATTTTTCCAAATTTTCACTTCTTATTCATTTTTACATTCAATCAAAATTTATTAACGTTGTATGAGAGTTTTGAGGCATACTGTAAGAATAGAAAACTGATGATTATACATTGTACTAACATGTACGATAAATTCTAGCAATTAGATTAATGCGAAGTTATGAATATTTTTTCATAACATGGTTTAATCATTGCTAGATACCCGAATACAGAATAAATTCGGATAAAGGGACAATTTTCTCTCATTTTTAGTATCCAATGTAGCTGTCAATTTGTTCTAGGTGCTGAATTGCATGTCTGCAGTACTTTTTGCGATACATATAATTTTTTCATGATTGATGTACCGATTCTTGCCTATTTTGAGATGATCTTTTTCATATAGTTGATATTGCTTACTGGTTTGTTTACCATGCACCTTAATTAGGGCTTTTAGTTATCTTCATTTCCACCAAAAAAAAACTATATTGGCTTCTATTTGTCGTATTGAAATGAAAGTTGAGTTAATAAATTGCGCTTTCAAACGAGCTTACCTTTATCTCCCAAGGATGGTCCCACCCCCACGTTACCCGAAAACATGAAAAAATGTGTAGGGAGAGGAGTGAGATACTTGATGTGCTAAAGAATTGTACTTCTTATGCTTTCATATGAGCCAAATTTTACAATTCTTGCTTCAACTCCTTCGTGAGATATCTTGAGGAACAGAATTTGAGTTTGTGGGGTGCTATGGAAGTGGAAATGGTGTCATGAAAGCTCTCTCAGTTTCTATTTGCCCAATTGAAATGAAAGTTTGGTCAACAGAAATTAATTGTGTTCATTTCCCCTTGGATGGTCCCACCATCTTAGGTTTACAATCATGAATTTCTGCCAATTTTGATTATAAGATCCAGATATTGGTTGATCCTTTATCAAGTGCAAACATTGCAATTCTCTCTCAGTGGTCATTTCATATCGATTGAATTGGTTTTTGACCTTACGTAGGTACTTTGATTCTGTTCGAAATATTTTTACGAACTTTGGTCACCCTTCTTACTAGGAAATCCACCGTCATTTCCTCCTCAGTCATAATACAGTTGGGTAAGCATTAAGTTTATTTCAAAAGTTTACTTTCTTTTTTCAAAAATTACAAATTTCATTGTTTTCGACTTCTTCAATTTCCAGGATCATGTTTAAAAAAAAATCATAATAACGAGCCATTAAGGGTCTCGTCTTGTATGCGCGAACGGTAGGTATGTAAAATATGAGCTGACGAGTCGTTCTTCGTTGATGTCGTTCTCCTACCCCTGATTGTATTACGTGTGAATTAATACTGTGTACGCATGCAGCGTCATAATATACGATATTAGAACGTGATAAAAATTTCATGTCAACCGACACTGATGTGGATAATTATAAAAGTACAATTCGACGAGCTCGAGTTGAAAAATTAACTGTCTCGCGTTCCTATGACTTTGAGCGATGCGATGACTGATGGAAAGTGAGTGCAATGCAAAGAGTAGAATGTGAATTGATGATGGACGAATTTTTTAACTGTTGGGATGAAAGTTAGGGGAGGGGGAATGTCGATTGTGTGGACGCGTGACTGGTTATAGGGAGTATGTGATCGAGTTTTGTGTATACTTGAAAATTTCTAAAGTAAATTTTTCAAAAATGGAAAATATTGCCTTCATATTCGTACATGTTTCATCCTTTTGATACAAGTCACCTTTCTACTGCATTTCTACGTGCTCAATTTTTAATATTTTTCCAATTTCTTCTAATGTATATAGAATTCCCGTAAAATGGAATTAATTAAAGCACACATTACAATCAATTCTAACCGTGTGTGAGGTACTTTCTTCCCTCACTCGTTCTCATCATTTATTTACGAACTTAGGCTAAAAAGGCACCCCATTTTTGCATTATTTAGTCACTCGATGTAGGTAGATTTATACGTATAAGGTGTTTTCATTTACGTATAATACGCAGAACGCGGCGCATAATTCTCTTTCGAAAACCGACAGAGAGAGAGAAAGAGAGAAGAATGGAGAAGGGTGCAGCGCGGGAACCTTAGTGAAACTCATTTATTACCATCTATAATAGGAGTAAATTGCTTGCTTAACCTTTCTGAACAAATGTTATTGCCATATCACTTTTGTTTTTGTTTGTATAAGGTAAAAGTTCAGCTTCGTAATTAATCAAAACGAAAGAAGCCGCATTAAAACAAAACAATTTACCTTACAATTGAAATTTTTCATAAGGTCGTCGGCGCCCTATTACGCCGAATCTAGTGCAATAACAACCGACCAACATTTTAATAAGTCGACTGTGTTGAAATAAAAAGAAAGAGAAATTAACCAAATGGCATACGTGCTATTGCGTATAATTTCTGCGAAAATGGTAGGTACCTTTGCGAAGGTTCGCTTGGCATGGGAGAAGTGAAGAGTGAGATGGTAGTTTTTGATTTTAAAGAGGAAAATGGTGTACGGATTGGTTTGGTGAGTCTTTGTATTGTGTTTTGCGTTGAGGTGTGTTTTTTTGAGACCATTCTGATTGTAGTTGTGTGGGTACGTGTATTCGGTGTAGATTTTTTTTCTTTCTGATTCACAAATGAGAAAAAAATTTATCGAAAAAAACTTATCTATTTACTTTTAAATTATCAAATGGTACATAATTACTAACCAGTTTTTCTTTGATTTTTGGCGCATAAAGTCTTTATCCTTTAGTCTTCATTTATCAAGAACAAGACTTTTGGTGGCGATATGATCGAGCGTAGCGAATGATCATTACCATCGACTAAGAAAAACTGCGAGCAATTTGGAGCCATATTTGTCGCAGCCTCGTTCATTTTTCTACCTCAAGCAAAATCATGTGTTCCTATCTTGAACGTAATTTTTATTCGTACGTATTACGAATTGATTACTGAATAGAATGGACACAGGAGAAAGACGAGAGAACGACAATAATCGTGAAGTGGTATTTATTTTGATTTGGGCAGCATTCATTCACATTTTTTGCACACTTGTTCGCGCACCGTTTGGAAAACATTAATTTAAAAAAAATTCTGTACCGGATTTCATTTAGCACGGTCATGTCTGGCCGCAGAATATACACAACGTCGCTCGTTCGTTCGTTCATCGTCGTTCATTTCGCATATATTTATTTTTAATTAATCTGATAAATCCGGCTTGATGCGGTGACCGACGCACGAACAGAGAAGAGAAGAGAGAGAAAAAAGGCCTCGTATTTAACCCTTCTTACGGAGAATAATAGCGCGGTAAAAGGGCGGCCGGGTGAAAGGGAAGGCAGCCTTTTTAAAACCAACACCCTCGAATCGTTTTACTTTTTGACAGCTTAATCCTGTTAGTCAATTTTGTATTTTATGCAATCTTGTTAATTTTGAGCGAAGGAAAGTTGGCGTTTTGCGGTGTTACGGCGCGGCCACCCGTTTTCCTCGACGCCTCCGACGTCGCTGGTGGGAGTACAATGGCGACGTGACAGCGAAGCTCGCGTATTTATGGAGTGATTGTTTGGTTTTAGTTTTTTTTTTCTCATTTCGATGTTTTGATAGGTTTTGTCTCTAATGGATAACGAAATGTAGGGAGGTGAGAAGGGCATGTGTTTTTATGGTTAGTTTGTGAAGAAGTTAGAGATACTAGAGAAGTCGTACAGCAATCTGAGTGATTGGTTTGTTAATTCAAGCTTTTCGCGAAACAGAAAAAAAAACATTTTTTCGTAAAAATCAATCTAGTTGAAAGAAATTTAATGTAGGCATGAAAAAAAAACTGAAGTTGTATTTATTAGGAAGAGGGGACTACAAGTTGAAAATTTTCTTGCTTATTTGGATTTTTTTTTCAATTTCTTTGACTTAGAATGCCGAATTTCCTAAATTTTTTGTAAGGAAGTGACCACTATATGTAACGTTGGCTGTATTCTTTGCATTATTCATTAGTATCAGACGATTTCTATAACGAGGTGAGAACAATTTCAAAGCTTGAATCTTATAGGTACTTAATCTAAGTGTTAGCGCCTTCTCTGACATTCCACAGATATTTATTCCATGTTTTTATTCATCCCTTTTTTAATGGGAATCTCGACCTTGTGAGCACCGACGTCTGAACTCGGCTTAATACGTATGCATACTGCATACAGTTTACACACTTTCCAAAGAAATATTTAAATGAAATGTCTTGTATCATGCCGGCTATCGCCGGCGAACTGTATGTGGTGGACTTGCTGTCGCTACACGTAAATGAGTTTCAGCAACACATGAACTGAATAATTTTTTTTGAAAATCTTCAAATTTGTACAAAAAATGCATATTTTTTCATTCAACATTTCAATTTTTTCGAAATTGTTGCCTTCGCTCCGCTCGGGCAATGAAACAAAATTCGTTTTCCTGTTTCGATATTCCTGGAATTAGTGACCTCCAAATAAAGCGAATAGGCAAATTCAAAATTTTTCGATTCTGAGCTTACCACCTTCTTTCGTTTCAAGCGAACCTACGCCCCCTTCTGACTACTCATTTTGTCCCTTTTCAAATTATAAGTTCAGCAACATATGAACATAATCTAGTTCGCTGGCACTGATTCAGGCCTTTTCAAAATTATTGAGTTATTTACTTCTTGACAAAAGACGAATGCTTATAATTGGCCTTCGTATTTCGCACTATTTGGAGTTTGTAATTCCAATATTACATTACAATTATTAATTTGAGTAATGAGTAATGACAAATTACCTGTTGGATTTCTGTGTGGATAGAATTGAAAAAAAATCAAAAATAATGCTGAATTTACCTCATTTTTGTAAAAGTTGACCTTCATTTCATAAATGGACGGTTCATCTGGACAGGTTGTAAGACAAAGAATTTGGAAAATATAAATTTAATACATCATAGGTTAATGAAGTTTAACCTAAAAGTCACCCTATCCTATAAGTTGTGGACTTGTGGGGCAGTTCTGCAAGTCTGCAACTTTCAGGTTTCAAGTAAATAAATTTTTCACCTGTTAATTTTCTTTTGCCAAATTTTGACCAAGAACACTTACCCCGTATTTTCTAGTAAGAAAATTAACTCATCGTAATTTCGAACTTTTTAATTGTGAACTTTGACATCGCGAAAGAATCGAGAAGAGAATTTTACAAAAAAAAAAAAACACCATAACGGTGGACGAAATCGAACGATGGGAAAACAATAAAATACATGAAAAATTAACAAGAAGAAAATGAAAGAAAAAGCTAGTCCGGCATAACCGGAGACAAAAACGGTATTAAATCTCGTCAGTTATTTGTCACAATTATCAATACGAGATTGTACCTCTCTTATCATGAATCTAAAAATAGCCCATTATACCACAAATCTGCAACTTTTCAGCGTTCTGATGGGGCCTAAAAAACATCTCAGGGTATCTTAACAGGTCACGGAAGTCATGGGAAAGTCATGGATTTCAAAAAAGGGGTCATGAAAGTCTTGGAAAATTCGTAGATTATGCAAAAAAATTAATAGGTCATAGAAAAGTCGTGGATTTTACTGTTGAAGTCATGAATTTTTAATTTTTTATTGGGTAAAATTCAAATTGAGTTATAATTAATTTGAGTTTTTTCATGTTTTTTTTGTGTGTAAAGTTGAGGTGCAGTGGAGTAATTGCATGAAAAAAATCATTAGTGGCACTATACATAACACTTTGATGATCCAACCATAACTCTACTTACAGGGATCCCAGGAGACTGAAAATTAATGCAGGAAAATTGTGGAACTTTCATTGTACAACATATTAAAAAATTATTAAAATCGAATCCCATTTTCAATACACGTTGCCCCCTAATGACTGCATATAAAATGGTGTTTTTAAATTATGTTGTTTCAAATGTAAGTGAAAATTGCGATGAAAAATTTCCAAAATACTTGACGTCATCGTGTGAAATTAGGGTATCGAAGACTTTGCAGGCTTATACTGAGCTCGAATAGGTAGGATACACCTCAATCCCAGTAATCGCAGTAATCACGTATGAGAATTATTTAGCTAACATGATACAGCAAAATTTTCCTAGCAACCAAAGCCTCGACGTCAAGACGCAAAAAGTTATCTCGTCATTTTCACCCTACAAGAAGACGACGACGACAACGACGAAGATGTGGAAACTGGACTTAAGATCATATCGTTTAACCCTTTCGTTAGTTTTTTCCTCGTTTTCTATATATTACGTTAAGGTGCTGTGGGGGCAATGAATGGTTGTCATTGCTTGTAGCATGCTACCATGCCGTATGATACCTACCCTTTGCAGCTTATACTTTTCGGTATACGTAACGTACATGTATCTAGATCTACACACGTACACTACAGCACGCATACCGTACTTAGACGTACTAATACTCCTACACAACATAACGCCAATACGTACGAGAAGCTCGGTAACATTTTATAAACAACATTTATCTTGTCACACGTCAGCACGTGTGAACGTGCGAGAAACTACGTGTGTGCGGCGAGTAGTATATCGCAATATTACGTACATCGCCTTGCTCACACGATGCCAGCATGGCATGGCAGAGAAGAGTACAGTACAGCTCACGTATACGTAGAGAGACGTACATGTATGAGATAAAAGAGTGAGAAAAACGACACCTCGTATCAAGGTAGAGGAGGGTACGAGCTGTGGAGCAGGGTATAAGACAAGGGCATAAGATACACGCACAAGAACGAGTAATAGCGGAAAACTGTCTGTTGGTAGGCGGCGGGTAACGAACGACAATGCCGAGAGCGAGAGTGCGACCGGAGTGAAAACGAAAGCAGACTGTATACGGATTAAAGTTATCTTTTTTGCTCTATGAAGAATGAACAAGGTATAAGAAATTAGTAAACTTTATATTGCTCCGGCGAAAAGGATAAACTAGATGGTATTTTTCCAATAAAGAAAACTGTATGGCGCGAAATGTACGATACGGTGGAATAGCCCCCTCGGTTCAGTCTCCACCGTGCCTGTTCCTCGTTCGCGATATAGGATTAATGTTTGAAGAAGCGTTGGCAGGTTTATCGTGTATGTGCGGTTAAAAGTTTTGACTAATACGATCCACATATGTTTTATAAATTTCGTTACTTCGCTTTATTCGTTTTTCCTTTCTTACGAGTATCACCGACGCAGGCCATGCCGATAACGAACTCTGGATGGGCAAATGTACCTACCCCCTACGCAGAGGGTGACTTGGAATAAAGAACTGTGACATTTAAGGCAATATGCTCGATAAGTATAGCTTTTTTCCCGCATTATCGGCCATCGTCGTCGTTATCGTACCACCACGTGCGAATTCTGGACAGGCTTTTCTCTAATGTGATGGCTGTGACCCTGTGTATCTTTTACGTGTGCTTATTTAAAAGCCATATACAAAATGTATCCTCTTTTGAGGAGTTTCGTAAAATTGTCTTCGAGTAAATGGATTCTCATTTGGCCGCAAGCAGAGCATATTACGTGAATTTGAAATACGTAGATCAGGTATGGTAACTGGTTAATTTTTGTTGCTATTTTTTCCAAAAGTTACTTCAACTTACTTTTTTCACGAATTTCAAATTGAAAAAAAATCAATAATAAATTTAAAATAAATTCCAAGTCAATTGAAAGAAATATGATTTTTTTCTTGTTAATGTTTGGTTACCCCGCCTAGTTCTCTTAAAAAATGTTGAAAACTTGAAGCAAAAGTAGTCGTTAAATTGTCAAGATTTCCATAAAAATAACTTTTAAAAGCCCCCTCCCCTTCCTGGTTATTTCCATACTAGGCATGAAAGTATAAAACATAGGATATGCTTTTGCTTTTGCTTTTTCTGCTACGAGTATGTGAAACTGAAGTAGTCGGACACATTGTTATCACGTCTCCTGGAATGCTAAATTTTTCCAAGTTTAGAAGTCAATTGACCACTTCATAAAATTTTTCAAAATCGAAAAAGTCAGAATTTTCGAAATTTTCTCAGTCCAAAAAATCGTTTGAAATCTGAAAAAATTTTCAAGTTCAGAAAATCCAAAATAACATGGCAAAATGTCTGAAAATTTTCAGGTCCGTCTAAAAGTTAGGTGAACTTTTCTATGTCCAAAAAGTCAGTAGAAATTTGATATGTTTCCAAGTACAAAAAAGTCTGATCAAACGTCTAAAAGTCAACGTGGCGGAATGATGTCATGACTTACAGAATTTTCATAATCTTTCAAATTTTTAAATGCGTGATTCTGAGACTCGGAATTTTCACATATAACATTCTCAGTGACACTCTGAGAGCAGATATTCTCAGTGACATTCTGAGAGGCAATATCATTTGTGACACTCGGAGAGCCAATATCATCGGGGGCACTCGGAGAGCTGATATCCTTAGTGACACTCTGAGAGCCGGTATCCTCCACTTTTTCAGACAGTTCCTTAGTAACAACATTGACGTTCGAACAATGAACAGCACCTGTAGGAAATTGGAAAAAAAGGAACAACACATGATTAGAAATAAATAAATATTGATACATTTCTATTATATATTTTAAAAAGAGATCTATGCTGACTTTTTGGCTTCAAATTCGTACTCAAGCATATCTTGATTTTTGGTAAATCTAGGGATAAGAATCAAAAATGAGTTTTCTTTGCTAAATAACATATCCAGATATACGAGTATTCGGTATGTACACCAGAGTGGAGCGCGAAAAATGCATACCTCGGATTTTGATCAAATTCAAAGGGGTGGTTCTTATTTATATTAGGATGAACCATGAAAAGTTTTAGACCCCTAGCTCAAAGGGGGGCGGAGCTAGGGGTCTCAAAGAGGGATAACTTTCGAAAAAAAATAGTGGTTTTTGGCCATATTTTTGGGTAGTGCCACTTACATGGCATACCCTAGCACAGCCCCAAAAAGTTACGATTTGAGTTTTTATACCCCCTTAAACCATTGACCTCGAAATTGAATACAACTTTTCCTACCCTACGAGGGGGTTAAAAATCTGCAGATGGGTGAAACATCGAGATTTTTGATTTAAAAACAAATAAATAAAAAAATATCCTTCGCTGGGTATCAAAACCGGGCCAAAAGGGCTCTTATTGATCCAAAAAAATTATTTTGATTGCAAAAATTGAGAAGTTTTAATTGCAGGGTGACCAACTTTCGATTTTTATAAAAAAAACTAAAATTCCGTAATTTTTCATAGTAAAAATCATTTTTTACCAAAATCGAAAGTTGGTCACCCTGCAATTGAAACTTTTCAATTTTTGCAA
>FIZU01028407.1:0-30952 GCA_900064475.1 Pseudococcus longispinus
ATATCGTTACAACGTTCGATTTTTGATGTAAGCAAACCTCGAGTTTTCAATCATGTCTCGCAATATTCGGCTGCAAAACAGAAACTTTTCGGTTAGAGGAGTGTGCTTCTTTCGTGGAACAGACTATAGTTCAGTTATTCAAATCGTACCAATCAATAGTTCGCGAGATAATTAGTTTTTGTTTCCAATAAAAAAAAATTTTGAGAAATAAAAAATGAACAAATTTTTTTCAATTTAAATGTCGTTTACAACAAATTTGAAGTCTCTCATCAGTCATCGCGAATATGAAACCGGATTACCGATGTAAACATTAGTTTGCAATCTGATTACTTTTTGGTTTTTAATTTTAAAAAAAACACACCAATAAAAAATGATGAACGAATTTTCTCCTCTTTCTCGCGAAAATCACATTTTTGAGTCAAAAAATTCTCATATCTCGTCAACCATGCTCGGTTCAGTACAATATACGCCAGGTTCGTGATCATCGACCTCGTATTACCCAAAACACCAAATTTCAGCTCGATCAGACGATAAAATAAGAATACATATTTAAAAAATGTACCAAATCTGCTCGTTAATCACTTTTTTGAAAAATTTGATAAAAATTTATAAAAATGGGCACTCCAGGGGCATAGAGTGATAACAGTTGAACCCGACGATTTCAAATCTGCCTTCGGTTTCAAAATTAGAACAATATTCGCACTTCGCAAAGATATTAGCGGTGATAGTTTCAACCAATCAGAATGCTAGCTACCTCAAAGTCTCGGTCACGTGACTTATTCAACACTTTTTGCAATATTGCAGCTTCCAGAAGACCTACGAACTACGAAGTGGGTCGCAGATTACAAATTTAACATTTTTGTTTCAAGTAGTGTTGCAAACCTTGCGAGATAATCTGGAAGCTGCAATATAATATTGCAAAAAGGGTTGAAAAAGTCAGCTAGCATTCTGATTGATCGAAACTTTGACTGTTAATATCTCCGCGAATACTATTCTGATTTCAAAACAAGAGGGTAGATTTGGAATCGTCGGGTTCGATTTCATCACCCTAGACCTCTGTACTGCCCATTTTCGAACACTTTATTCAAATTTTTCAAAAAAGTGACTAACGAGCAGATTTGGTCAAATTTGGTTGCATTATGATACCTTGTAGGCAAATTTCTTTTTCTCTCAAATCCAATTTTGAGCTTTTGAGGTTGACGTAAAAAGGATTTCTTTGCTTCATTCGAGATCGCGCGTCTCGAATATAAAGCCAGATTTGCCATGAAACCCTTAGTTTGTGATATATTTAGCATTCAGTATAAATTTAAAAAAAAAAAAACAATAAAATAATACGAAGGAATTTTTTCAATTTTAAGGTCGAATACGACTAATTCGAGGTTGTTGATTACGAATTTTGTATAAAAGGTGCCCTAGCCACCGTCGTTAAGACGAAAACAGCCTTTATGAGACAAAAATTGGCAATATCTCGAGAACGAGGCTCGAAAGTAAAAAACGGACACCGGATTTGTTCCAAATATCGACCAGCAAGATGCCAATGAGGGAATATTTTGGACCCAACGAGTTGATACATTTCCGTCATCAGTTTTTTCACAGTTGGCTTATTCGTTAAAGAAATGCCGATTTTTATACGAATTTCATTAAAATTGCTTTCACTTCTCAAATACGAGGTCGTTTGTGAAACTCTAATCTTCAATTCGAATTCTCTGGATCTAAATGCCCCCTCTTAGATACTTCAATCGCTCATTTTAGACGATTTTTTTCCACTCGATGACTTGAAAATCGATGCGAAGAGTTCAAAAATTATATTTTTTTTAAACATCGCGAATTGTGGACCAACGAAATTGAAATTTTGACTTCGAGATGATTTGAGGTCGCTGATTACGAATCTGTTATTTCACAACCCAAGGCACAAACTACGGCACGATACAAGATTAAATTTTTCTTGTAAGGTTTACTCACCATTTGATTTTTGGTATTCAACGGTTTCTTCACCTAAAAACAGATAAATAGAAACACACGATTAATTAACACCTAAAATAAAACACTACGACGACATCAGAATTAGACACCCCATTTTTCTCGTTTTACGTCGCAATCAAAAGTAAGAAAATATAGAATACAAACCTCCTGAAACGTAGGCTGAGCCGAAAACTGTTTGGCTAATTCTTTGACAGATGGAAGACGTTTTCGAATTTCCACTTCCGGTTGTTTACGATCGGACCAGGATAGAACACGGACTAGATTCGGTTTCTTAGGTTTATCGTCATGGTTCGATACGTTGGTGAACCCATTTTGAGCTACGTTTTCACAACTGGACGTATGTTTTGAATTGATACCATTCTAAAAATAGAAAAAAATAGTATTATTTCATAAAATTGGAAAAAAAATTTCAAACAAATCGATTACGTTGAAAAATACCTCATCGATAACGTTATATTTCGATGCCAGGTACTTCAAACGTATCGTATAAAGTAACATAATGGAAAAAGCCAAATAACATATCATACACATTGTAAAACAAATACTCGTACAATTCGAATTTGAGCACAGCATTAGAAAAATCATCGCGTCGAAAATTTCCATCGCAATTATTAATCGACGATTCGCAAATACCGAAAACATTAAAAAATTTCTAAATTGAGTCGTAGGTAAGAACTAAGTAATTGAAATCGCGACTTACTGGAGTCTAAATTCTTACTGACGAAATCGAGATCGCGTATAAGCAGCAGTTTATTTTATAAAAATTTTAATTCGCTGCGAAAATTTGTAAACACGGTTCGAACTTCGCAAGGGTTATTTTTATTTTATTTCGTACTTGGAAATAAGTCGAGCGAGACTGAGATGAAGGTCGGTTAATGAATTTTCACAAGATTACTTGGTCGATCAAGCGACAAACAACACGACCTGGGAGGAATTCTGCTCTTGGCTGGGATTTTGCAAATAAGCAGGGGGCAGTGACGTGCACCTAGACGTATGGGGAGGGCAAATGCTCACTATTCAAAGAATTGTTAAAAATTTCATAAAAATGAGTTGAAATTCTAATTAAATTTGTTTAAAAATCATAAAAACTGTCGAAAATGCTGCTAAAATCATTAAAATATTTAAAATGTTCATAAAAAAGTAAAAACTAACATAGATACAATAAAACTATCGAAGAAACATAAAAATTGTTGAAAATGTTTTCAAAATTGTAAAAAGATTCATAAACATTGGTAAAATTATTACAAAGAAGGTCAAAAAAGCATTAAACTAGTCAAATATGTTACAATTTCTAAAACTAAACTAATAAATCTATCATAAAAACGATTAAAAAAATAATTAAACTTGTCGTAAATTTCGTGAAAGTTATTGAAATTTTGATTAAATTCATCAAAACATGTTACAAATGATCAAAAAATTCATCCCTACTTAGTTTCAAAAATTTAGATACATTAGGTACATTAGGTATATTGTTGAGATTTTGATTTACATAAAAATTCTTGAAAAATACTGCAAAAAAGTTTCAAATATCATGACAAAGTTTGGAATTTGCATTAAATTTTACACTATTCTGTATAAAATATGGTAAAAATGTTGAACAATTATGAAAATATGTAGTTAAAAATGCTGTAAAAATTGCATTAAAAACTGCAAAAAATCACTGAATTTTAGGGTAATTTTCATAATTTTTATGCCAATCCAACAATTTTTAGATTTTTCGACTGTTTTTACAACATTTATCCATATTTTTACAAGTTCAATTACTTTTTAACCGATTTAAAATTTTTTTTACAAATTTAATGGTATTTTTTACGATGTTTCAACAGCTTTTAAAATATTTCAAAAATGACTGCTTAAAAGTTAGAACTCGTAGTTTGATTGGTGGGGCGTAGTATACGACGAAAAATTAAAAATGGAGGGTTGACTTATGGGTTCTAAAAAGGCAGTGATGAAATTTTTTGACTGCTCTCGCTCTCCTACTCTTGTGTCATCTATGGACGTCAAATACGCTTTTTATACGTTAAATTCGTATTTTAAGCAATTCTTAATTCACCACAGGTCGGTCATTCGTGGAATTTTAATTTTTTTCAGTTTTTCAACGGTAGGTAGTTCCAATATTTTAAGGGGAAATAAAGGCCGATAAATACATCATCAACATGAATTTGGAGAAAATTCGTTAACTTTCTTAATTTTTTACAATTTTTTTCAAAAAATATCGAATGGCATTATCTTAGGACCCCTTCTAGATGATCTAGGAGCCTAAATTTCATGTTTGTACACGTCTTAACACGATATAAAATTTTCAACAATTTACAGAAATGATCCTAGTTGAAAAAATTCTATTGAGAATTTTGAAATTTATAAAGAAACAAGAAAAAAATAATAATAAAAATAAATAAAAACGTCGCATATTTCACTGGAATAAATTTTTAGAACTGATTTTTCGATCATAAATTATCAGAAGCCCAAACTTGTACTAAAATGCACATCGAATGTACAAGATTTTAAATTACCTGTTTTTTACTTTCTTTATCGCTATCAGTAGCATTGGTATTAACATAATAATCACGTTCATATCTGAAAAAGAAAATCAAAATTAATACCGAAAACGAAAACACACCAATACAGAGATTCCAAAAATACAGAACCAGTAGAATATTAGTCTAATCACAAAATTTTTGATATCTTTTTGCTTACTTTTTGATATCTGGACGTAAAACTGATTCTCGCAATTCGCATTCATCACTAGCAGCATCATTTTGGTCGCTTGAAAAAAATGAATCGATTAATTAACCATAAAGTCGAATAAATAAAAATTTTTTTTCATATTATTGGCCTACCTCATCGAAGAATGACATCTGACGTATAAATTATCTAAATTCCTCTTCTCAATATTCTCCTTCGAGTAAGGATTATTTGGTAGAGGAGCTGCTCGTTCCCATTTCTGGTGTTCTCTTTCAGCAATAGTGCCTGAAACGTCAATCGTATATTATTTTCAAGTATTTTTATTCAATAATACATAAATCAATTACAAATCATCTGTTTACTTATTTAGATTCATTTCCCGTTTCGTTTCAACACAAAAATTCATTATTTTTAAAAAAATTACGTAAAACAATTAGATGTTTTTGATAAAATTTTTTTACAAAATCCATACCCCTCATGATTGAAACAGCCAAATTAAAACTTTGGTTTTGAAATTATTTCAAATGATTAGAGAAAAAAGTACTTCTGTAAAGATATTTTCTATTTATTGATGGGAAATTTTTCGAAATAATTTTTTGCGTTGACAAATATAAAGAAATAATTCAAATAAGATTCCAAAATTTTCCCTATTCACCAATAAAAAATTATTCAAATAATTTACAATCTTATTCGCAAATATGAGAATTTTCAAAAAAATAAATTTTTTTCACATAGAAATTGCCAACGTTTTGAAATTTTCCATGAAAAACTCGACGTGAAAATCAATTCGAGTATTATCAGGTACTAACCAGGTTTAGGTGGTCGAGCTAAATCATCGTTAAGACTAGAATTATCATGCTGCGTCAGGGATTCGGAGACACCATTTTGTTGACACTCGTTACTGGTTTTTTGTGATTCGTGGTTCAAATTTCTGGGGGAATAAAAATGCACAAGTCAATTTTAATCTTAAAAACAAAAATCAAGTAGCTATTTTGCCAAGATAATCAAACCAACTGTATTTTATTTTGATGAAAATCTGCTTCCAGTTCGGCATCGTTCATGTATTCGTTCTCAGGCTGAGTTTCCAACGATCCTTCGCCTAAAACAAACTCAAATTAGACCAACCATATCAAATAAATAATCCAATCGCAAGAAAAGTAAAAATATCATACCTGAATCTTCTTGACCGAATAAAATGCTTTGATTTTTGGCTTCTCTGACACCATTCCAAGGTAAACTTTCTTCTTCGCTTTGGCACGGGCTTAGACTACTGAACGAGTACACATCGGAGATATCTCTCGATATGGACGTTACTCCGGAACTATCTTGATCATGATCAGCTCCGTAGTTTTCCGAATCATCGTAATGTTTCCCTTTAAGAGACCCAGTATCGAGATTATTTTTGAAATCGTATTTATATATGTAATTCGTTTTCATATTGGAATCGGATTTTTCCGCTATAAAAAGAAAATCCAATTTGAAAAAAAAAACATCGATATAATATCGAATTTTGAAAAATGAAAACAAGCCCATCACCACAACAAAGTTGAAAATTGGGACAAAAAAGACCCTATCGATGATACACCAATCACCTCAAAGCATTCGAAGCAAAGCTGTCTATTAACTTCGGCAAACTTACTATTGTAATCGGTTAATTCTTCTATAATGGAATCCGAGCATTCGGACAGATCGGATGTCTCGTCCACGTCGACGTCGCCGATCAAAGCTCGATATTTTTCAGACGGATTCGGTACCAGCATCGGGACCGAAACTTGGGCCACTGTTTTAATCTTATGTTTTTTTTTCTTTTGAAATAACCAATTATCTTCCCACGAATCGACATTACTGACTATTTCCATCACGCTATCTTCGTCGTAGCTGTCATAACCTACTATACACCGTTTGCATGTATAAATTTATCCACGTAATTTAGCAGCTAGGTAGCTAACCTTAATCTACATTAAGTTGCTTTTCGATATTTCCAATTGTTTTCGACGCTACCTTGAACTTTATTCGTCGGAGTGGATTTTAAAACGCATTTAATATACACCTAGCCCATGCCCATCACGCGATACGCATTTAAATAGAATAAATGGCGAAAAATGTGGCGAAATTCTCCTTCACCGTTTCCGTTTCATTTGCACCTATCTCGTTTACCCAATACTTTGGTAAAAAAAATCACGCAGATGAAAGGATGATAGTATGTCGATGAGATTAAGAAACGTAGATAAATAATCGTGTACATGATTTCACCCCAAACACTCGTTAAAAAATTACATAATACGATGGAAATTAAAAAGGCGATTGAAATTACCATCGACGACGTCTTTACCGAGTTCGGGGAAATGAACTCGATGACCCGCGTTCAAGTTGAAGCTTTGTAAACATTCGACGATCGAGTCGTTTTCATCTTCCGATGATTGATATCTTGTTGTGATTTCTTCAATGTGTTCTTCAACCTTTGGAAATACATAAATGGTGATTAATGGGTAACTTACATATATAAACACAAACCGGTAGGTAACCAATTATATTAGATAAATTTCTCGTAATCATTCATTTCCCAAACAATATGTAAGGTCGATAATAACGCAAATACTTACTTTTAATGATAAACGCTCCAGAGGACTAGAACTCCAAATGTGATTATTAAATCTGTACTCGAAATCGTTGCTTATGTCTGTAAAATATAACACAAGTACATATGTAAATAGAATTTTATTTAAAATGAGGCAGAACATTACAAGTAATTGAATACGTGCAAATGTAAATAATGTATTAATCGAGTACGACGACACACGGTCAGATTTCTATCTCGAATTTATTTCTTTTTCCAAGTTTTCATTTTAAATACGCGATAATAATTTTGGTACATAATATTGCATGTCTTGAGAATTTTTTTGCATGAGAAAAAGTGATATAAAGGATAATCGAAGAGAATGACTCATCAGTTGAAATGCAGCTATTATAGTTATCTGATTTATTGCTCGAATATGATATCTGAACTATGTGTATTGTATGTATGGATTTCAGTGACTCATAAAATATACGTCAATAATTTCGTATTGTACATTTAGATACATATGAGCAATGGGAAATACCCGATTTCACCAAGGCATCGTTATCAAAGGTGCTCAATCTATTGAAAATATTTTCAGGGAGTTGAAATATAGGACCGATGTGCAAAATATTATACACGTGTACATATAACAGGGCGTTCCACATAGAAAACCGATGGTTTTGAAAATGAAAAAAAAAAGACATCGACTGCAAAAATCTCGAGAATAAAGAATCAAAGGAAAAAATTAATCGCTTCCAGCAGAAAGAAAATTTCAAGCTCAACAATTTTGATTCTTAGAATTGTTTTCGTAGGACCCTTCATTTGGCCAAAAAATTCGTGGTCAGAATGTAAAATTTTTCAAATTAAATTGTAAATTTACTACGAAGCTAATTTTTTTTAATATTGCAACATTTTCCGTTGAAATTCGAAATTCAGGAGGAGGAACCTTTTTTGCATCTGAACTACAAAATTTTCATAATAAATTTTAAAACCAAATCGGTTTTTTGACAACCAAGTACGTATACATTTTTCGTCTGAAATTTAAAGTACAGTGAGAAATTCTACACATGTAATACGAAATCAAAAATATAAATTTTCCTCAATAAATTTCGAAATTCAAAACAAATTATTTCACAAAATTAAAAAAATTACACGTATTAAAATATTACTTATTACTAAACTTCAAATTACACAAGCAATTTTTTTGTTCCAAAATTCAAATTTTTCGATTGAATATGGATGATATTCAACATTATTTTTTAACCAAGAAATTTCAATTAATTGAAAATTTTTAACAAAATCCAAAAGAAAATTCATCTAAAGGGCGCAGAATTAAGGAATCACGTAAGTTGAATTTTATCAATTTCAATGATAAATTCTACAATGGCTATTTCCATTGCTTTGGGAGAATTTTGATAATTTTAACAAAATTTTCGATTTTTTCATGATTTTTTGACCGTTTTTATTATGTTTTCAAAGTTGTTTTTTTTGAAAATTTCAACAACTTGCGAATATTTTTGACGATTTCTGTTTTTTAATGATTTTTACAAAATTTTTATTGAGATTTGGCAAAATTTTGACAGTTTTAAGAGCACTTTTTACCATTTTCGTCGGTTTTAATAAGTTTTAAGATATTTTGACTGCAACTTTTTTAATGATATTTCAAACAGTCAAATAATATTTTTCAACGACTTTTATCAAAAATTAAGCAATTTTAACGAGGTTTTCTAACATTTTTAACGATTTCCATGGTTTCTTAAACCGGTTTTACAATATTTTTTCAATGTTTTTTGAAAATTATTTTTAATTTTAACAACATTTTTGACAATTTTCGTGGACTTTTACAATTTTTACGATATTTTTAGTGATTTTTATATAAACTGTATCGCTTAATATGATATTTCAAACATTCAATCAGTATTTTTTAACCATATTTTTTGAAATTTTCACAATTTTATGACAATTTTCATCATACTTTCAATGATTTTCAAGACACTTTTTAATATTTTGAACGATTTTCATGATTTTTTAGTGGGTTTTACAATACGTTTACGACGTATTGGGAAAATTTCGATAATTTTAATTTTTACGATATTTTCTCTGATTTTTATGAAAAATTAAGCAATTTAAACCACTTTTAGGAAATTCTTATGATCTTTTTCATCATTTTTACAATATTTGTTTTGACTTTGTGAAATTCCCAACAATTTTAATAACATTATCAACTATTTTCAAGATGTTTTGAGCATTTTTACAATATTTTTACGAATTTATGCTAAAATTTTGACAATTTCAACAACATTTTTGGCAATTTTTACGATCCTTCGACCATTTTTATCGTATCGAAAATTATTTTTATAAAATATTTAACATTTTTCACAATTTTTTAGCCTCACGTGGTTTTTCATTTGTGATTACCCTTTGGCTTTGTTTCTTATAAAATTAAAATTTTTCTCTAAAATTTTAAAAAATAGCTTTCAATAAAATTTCTTACATTGAATAACGGTGGAAAACTGATAATCTCGATACAAAAAATCGTCTCCTCCTCGTATTTTAGTAAGGGAAATCGAAATTTGAGTTTCTTTTCTTTTCATTATTCTAAATTCAGTCCTCTTTCAGAAATACACTAGATACAAATCTACAATTCATCATTTTTCATGAATCTTAATGCCATAATTTCTCTACCCAAACCATCTATGGGTTTCTAATTCAAATTTTAAATAAAAAAATTTAATGATTGTTCGATAAGGAAAATTCCAAAATTTTTCGACTATCACATTCTGAAAAAATCCTTCAAAATCAAACACATCTTGCATTTAATTTTCCAAGCCTTCTAACACACCCCTGAAAAATCTAATCACCCTCCAACCACGTGATTTTTTTTTCAATCCATGCCTATCTACGAATCACTCATTCTCCATCCTGTTTCGAAGGATTCTCCATTTACATATCGAATTCCCCATTCACACCATGTAAGTAATTTCCGCAGCAATACCCTTAAACTCGTTCGGCGACCACACCTGTCCAACGAATAACGATGCATTTTCAACGCTCATCTATGTAAGGCTCGTAGGTGTTGAAATAATTACCATCATCGAGGATTAATTCATTTCATACGTACATTACGCAGGTACGAGTAAATAAACGCCATACAAAATCCTAATCGATTAAATACCGAAAATTCCTCGTTAATGAAATCGTATTTTTTTCTCGATTTAAATATTCAATCAGCGAAAGCACAATATATCATTTAATCTGACAGGTAAAATGTTACACGAACGCGTGTTTCTCACAAGACCGGAAAGAAACAGACGCCGCAGAGTCAACAGAGGAAGAAAGTAAACGTCACGTCAGTTCTGATAAATATAAAGCTAACCGGTCGCAGATCTATATACAGGAATGCCGATACACTTCTGACTAGAAAGCACATACGCACATATTGAAATCAAATCCATTCGAAAAAAAAAATACTCTCATGAAAACTGTCATGTACTTTATACTCGTACATACGATTTGAAACGAGGAATCGGGGTCGAGAGTATAGAATTCGCATCGAAATGGCATACGAAATTAATATACGACATAAATCCAACCTATATAACGTGATACCTCCCGCAATACAGTTATTTATTCGCCACATACCAAATATAGTAGATAAACGGATGGCACGTATTAATTAATCAAACCAAAACGGTACCTAACCTACACCTACGTACAAGGTTTGATTAACCCTTTTGTACCCAGGGCCCCAGGAGAGATCTGATGGATGAAATTTAAAAATTTGCATCGCGTCGTGTATACTGAAGTCAAAATAGTGCTCGAGGTCATTTTCATCAATGAAAATTGATCACACAGAAAACAGAATCAAATCAAAATTATCTACTTTCATTTTCCTGTATGAGATTTGCTACAAATTGAAAAAAATGCACTTTACTACTCATCCTTAAAAAAAAGAAGAGATATAGAGCCAAAATTTCAATTTCATCCCCTCCATTTTTTTAATAATTGCAATTTTAAAAGAAGAGGTTGAAATTTTGAGTTTGTAAATCAGAGAAATTGAAAATTCGCATACTTTTATAAAATAAAAAACAAAATGAAAATATCAGTGGAGGATTCTCGATTTACAGTGAAAATTCGTACAGGAAACTGTTTTCAAAGTTTTTCAGACTTTCAACAACAATTTTTTGGAAAAATTTTGTAACATTGTATTTGAACGAATGGGTAAAATTTTGTCAGATTCTATGTACTTCGTGCATTATTTATTGAAAATTTTCCAGAAAATTTTTTTATGCGCTGCATTTTTTGAAAAGGAATAACACGCAAGAAATATATATTTTTTCTAATTCCGTGACGAAATTTCATCACGAAATTCCCTGACGACATTTTGTCAGACTTTTTTGGACTTGAAAAATTTTTAAAAATTCAAACAAATTTTTGGATTTGAAAAATTTTAAGAAAGTTCAAATCAGACACTCTATTAGACAGCTTTTTACCTAAAGCTGACTTTTTGACATTGTCAGACTTTTTTTGAATTTGGAAAAATTTTCAGATTTCTTCTGACTTTTTGTATTTGGAATTGAACTTGGAAAATTTTTCCAAAAAATTCCAGCAAACCTCACACAGAAAAATGAAAGTTGGTAATTCTGATTCGATTCCATTTCCTATGTTAAATTTTAATTTTCACTGATAAAAATGAACTCGCACACTAAATTGCTGAAAAATTTTAAATTTCATCCATCAGATCTCTTCTGGACATAAAAAGATTATCAATCGATCGTAGTCGTATACTCGAAGATAATTTACGAGAAAAGCTTACTTAAATCGACGTCGTCTCCGAAATGATAAGCTTGTTTTCCATTTTGACATTTTAAAATGATCTGGAAATTAAAACGCGAAACGAAAGTGAGAAAATAAATAAGTCGATAATTAATTCCACGTTCGATCCAGCGAGTAATTTTATCGCTCACCTTATTTAATACGGCGGTAGATAAAATATCTTCGTAGCTTTGACCTTCTAATCGCGATTCAATCGATAATGGTCCCGATTCGTTATCGTATTCCTGTAAAAAAAACCACGGTTAATCTAGCTTTTTTATTATTATTTAAAATACATCTTTTTCAAAGGTACAATACACTTTCAATGTGAAAGTCATCGTTATACATCTACAAATACAAATATCCGATAAGGCAGCTTTCCAAGTACATATTTAAATTACAAATTGTAGAGTAGCTACAAAAACAATCGAAAGTTACCGGCAACGAAGGAAGTAGCGGAGCTTTCTCGGAAACCTCGTTGATAATTTTTTTCAGCTCGATGTACAAATCAGATGGTTTAGACGACTCGTTATTAGGTGATTGACCTTCGAAAAAAAAATAAAAATACATAGGTAACTCAATTAACACCATATTATGCCTCGAGTAAAAGCACTTAATTTACATATTACATTCTTATCACTCGTAAACCTATTTCAGTCCAATTACGTAATCTAATTCGAGAAACGAATCCGTTGATCAAATGCGATCACCCTTTGTTGGATTTTATTTTTCCAACGAAAAAAATCTCAATCTTAGCTACAAAGGTGTCGAAGCCGATGCAGCTGTAACCTGGCACGATTCTCATCAACTTCAAAAGGGGAACTGGAATTGGAATAGGCGAGCTGGAGATCGCACAGCGCATGCAACATTCCACCATAATTATCAAACTTGTTAATCGTTTCACGTTCTTTTATCGTTCATAAGTTTATAAAAACGGAAATCACGACGCGAGTTAATTCCAATTCGCTCATCTGCGAGTATCCTACCAATATTCCGTGGACGTCGGTTCGAGGAGAATTTCATTAAAAGTACGAATACCTGAGGAGAGGGGGGGGAGAGGGTAAATTAGCCTAGCTCGAAAATCACGTTATGTAAATGTACCTAGGACCTACGATCTGGGATGTATTTTTTATCGTTTCCAAACGACTGGGACGATTGAAGAAAAATTTTTCAAGCATCATTTACAAAGACTAATGGCTTTTTTGAAATCGTTCTTCGTTTGTGTACTGCAGACACCTAGCCAAGGTACTTTATAATATTTTGGTAAGTACCTATCTCGTACAGCCAAGAGCAAGTAAAGGGTACTCGAGTGAAAGAGAGAGAAAGGAATACAAATTTTTAAAATCTCATTCGATTTGAAAACATTTGTAAATGTTGCATCAGAAAATGGTTCATTATGAATCTGAGGGGGTCCATTTATACATAGAAGGTATTTTTTTTATCACCTTGGCAGAGATTATAATGGAATAATAGGTAGATATAATGCCCAACTACCAACCAGCCTGCAATCTTTTTACCAATAAATGACACGCTGATTGCAAATTGCAATACGATTACCTAGACAACTATTTATAATTGTTTTATTATTCGAATCTACGTATACGTACGTAAATCGCGAATCGACCATTTGTTTGTTAACAATACGAAATGGTTTGTAATACGTTTTTAAAACCTCCAATGGAGCTGGCAACCGATGATGTAAATGTGTTGCTCAATTCGGTTGGCTGACGGGTGTTCTTTTTACATACGATAGTACACGTGAATACGAATAGATAAGAATACATCCCAAACGAGAAATTTAATTATGGAATTTGACGTAGAATTCGTTTCTCAGCCATATAATTAGGTATCAAAACAAAGTTCCGTCTGGATATTAGCTCAAAAATAGGTTTGATTTTCGAAAAACAAAAGGCGCATCAAGAAGACACGTGTAAGTTGAAATCCACAAAATATTATGAATTTATATGTATCATTTTCTAGCTGGGTTCAATATTAAAATGAATGGAAAAAGTTGAAATTCGACTTAATCTACTTTCAACCGCAATTGAAAAATTCCAAAAAATTACCTTTTGGGTCCTCAGACAGAACAGACGAATTCTCAAAAAACTCAATAATGATAAGTAAGAAATAAATGCACATTACCAAAAAAAACTTGATATGGCTGTGCAGGGAGAGGGGGGGGGGGGTTCAATTTTAAATTTAGATGAAATGTTTCATTGATTTTTTACGACTACAAAAGCAAATTTTCTGACTTGAATCCATTTTTTTTTTGACAAAAAACGCAATTTCGTTATTTGATGGATAAAAAGAGACAAGTGTCCTCTCAGTCCCCTGCTCGTTCTGACCTTGCGATTGCCATTTGTCAATATAATCACGAAATGAGAGAAAAGAATGAGAATATTTTTCAAAAATTTTAAAATTAGCACATCCGCAGCAGAAATTTCGGAAAATCATGAAATTGCAACACCGCCATTCGTAAAAGTCTCAAAATGGAACAATGCAAATTGCAAGAATGACTCGAATTTTTTGAAAATTTTGTAAAAATTATTTGAATCAATGTGTTGAAATATCATAAAAATTTAAAAAAATTTAACGTAGCTAAAATACTGTAAAAATTTGTCAAAATATCGTTAAACCAATTCAAAAGTAAGGAGAAATTGCTAAAGTTTCTCATAAAAATCTGTAAAAAAAATTACGTAAAAACTCATAAAACGCGAAAAAAATTTAAAACGTCATAAAAATTGTCACACAGACACGAAAACTTGTAAAATTTTCAAAACAAAAACATTAAAAACAATACGCAGGTATCGTAAAAGTTGTCTAAACTGACATGAAAGTTATTTAAAAAGCGAGAAAAATTTCCAAAATGGTATATAGTTTTGAGAAAACTCATTTTTTTAAACCGAATTTTGTCTATATTGAACAATTTTAACCACATTTTGGACAATTTTGAAAAATTGCTGATAAGCTCGAGTTTTAGAAAATATTTAATGATAATTTGAATTATCATGGGGGGGGGGGGGTTTTGATAATATCTACGAATCGAGAAAAAAATAGATTTCATGTAAAATTTAACAAAACATCTGTTTTATATCAAAAGAAGTAAATGTATTATGCTGGAGCAAAGCGAGAGCGGAAATTTTTTGCAAAAAATGGTATTCAAAAACAGAAAATTCTGAATTTTTTCTATTTTTTCAGTCGTCAAGAGGGGTTCAGACGCCCTTGACCAGCCTTGACCCTGCTTGAAATATGCAACTGACAATATGCATAACATTAGAGGTAAAAAAAAAAGAAAAACGAAAATCAGCTGGTTAAAGGAAGTAAATTTATGGAGCTCAAGCGAAACGAGGATGAAAATTTTTTCATAAAAAAAAATCAAAAATCAAATTCATCATTCTAATTTAATTCAATTCTATTTTTCGATTTTTTCATTCCTTTTATTGAAATTTTGACAAAATTCACTACTTTTTCACTTGATTCGCCATCTTTTTTTCAGGTCACGACTTTTTCACTACTTTTACTACTTGGCAGACACCCTGCACAGGTGAATGAAGACTGAAGGGGCAGCTGTCCAATGATGAATACCAATTTTTTGTGCATTACAAAAAAATTCAAATCATTCTGTACACTTCATTCTTATTCTACCCTAGAAAATATTAACCTCGACACCGGATTCGTTTCCAATAAAAACCAAAACCACTAATAAATACTTACTGGTGGCGTTCGAATGCAACGAGCTGGACAGGGTGGATAAAACTTTGGATAACTTGGCATGGTATTCGGCGAAAATATTCTCATCTGTAACAGATCAAATTAGAACGATTATTACCTCATCACAGGGAAACATCCTTCAGCAACAAAACCTCTTCTCATCTTTTATTACGTTTACTGATAATTAAACAGGTACATATAAAACGCTAATCAACTCGTACGTTGAAAATTTTCACCTAATTAATAACTTCCTCAAATACGTAGTCGTAGGTACGTAACAATTACCCATAAGTACCAAATCGTAGCAAACAAATGCTTAACGAAATTATCGGTCAAATTAGCCCTATCAATGTGTATCGTGAAATTTTTTAGGGCTAATTCCTACATAATGGTACTTCCTGGTATAGCGACCTCTTGAAAAAAAAAACGGATCACCAACAACAGTATCGGTTTTATCTAAGGTCGAATAATTTTCGACCATTATACTATTTTGTAATAAACAACGACGTAATATTCACGCGTTGTTGATTTCACGCGTATTTTACCATACTTTACACGCCAAACCGCGTGCCTGTGCTTGAAATGTAACGGAACGATGACGTACGACTGTCGTCAATACGAACCAAGAGATCTACTCCTATTACGTATGTATTTAATCGGGTTAAAATACAGATAGATTAAATGGCCATTACGACTACGATGGGACGAGTTCTGTACTTACATTGGATATCGTTTGACAAAGGTGTAAGAGGCACATCGTCTAAATTCTCTGAGATCAAGGTGCCGATCAGGTGTTCCAAAAATTCTCGTATTTCTGCATCTTTTTCTGCAAATTATACAACGAATCAATGAAATGATAAGCTCCGTTTGCAAATCAACCTATCCAATATGTACCTGAACTTGATCCCGAGCTTGACGCCACCGTGATGGATTCCTGCCTCAATATTTTCAACGTAACGACACGCTCTTCAGTTCTGCAACATGGAAAACAAAAACACCAATTATTACTCGATAATTCATCGACCATCACGTACGAGTCAGAAAATATGTCGTTTTCAAAACAAATCTTCGTCTAGTGGAAATTTTCCAAATATTTCAAATACCAATTTTCGAACAATTAAAATAAATCTCGCGTGATTATCTGCAATTAGCTTCGAGTTAAAAATTTCGACTACTTTTAATCATCCGTGTAAAGATTAGGAACACTCGTTATCTTTGGGGGGAAAAAGTTCACGAGAAATTAACTTTAACAAATCGTACAATTTTTTTTTTACATTCAATGAAAAAAAACTCGTACAGATACAAAAAACACGAGGTAGTTCGAAAAATCATATCTCGACGCAGTCTTCGACGTCATTTGTATAAATGAGAAATTTATACACGCTCTTCATTCATGAATCGTTACAATACGTTAATTATTCAATGTAATGAAGAATACGTTGCCATTGCTGTACATTTTTTATTGAATACGTTGAATATCAAAATTGTAATTTAATCGAGGAAAATGCGCAAAAAAATTAACGATTTCACAATTAAACGTTATAAAATTAATTCTTTGCTTTCTTTTTATTCGTACTTTTCTCGTTGATTCTAAAAAAGGGGGAAATAAATCCTGTAAAATAAAAAATTAATACGAATAAAGCGAAGAGGTATTAATTACATAGCATTGTACAGATGGAGGGGGCGGTGAGAGAGAGAAGAGTTAAAAAATATCTCTATAGGTATGTCTTTATCGAGGCATACATGGGTAAAAATATCTAGAAGATAAAATTTAGTCAACTGTCAACGCTTGTTTTGTAAAATTCCTTTTTTACTCAAAAATTTAAATTTTGTCAAATTTTAAAAGTTACCATCAGACGCAGATTTAGGATTTCATCTTGGAGAGTGATCACTGACAAGGATGATTCATGATTAATATTTTAGATCGATTTTCACTCATATTCAGGAACGAATTGAAGTTGGCTTGAAGGGGGCGGGGAGATAAAAATTTCGAAGTTCCGAATCTGATAGCATTTTTTTGGATTTTTTCGACTTCACGTATAATTTTCCCACTCAAAATGCAAATTTCCTAGAAAAAGAGGTAAATTCTTTCGTAACTTTTCCGAGGGGGGTAAGAATTTTCAAGTTTCGAGTCTGACAGAATTTTTTCCAATTTTTTTGACTCCACGTACGATCTTCAGCAATTTTTCTCTCTGGAAATGCAAAATTTTCCAGATTTTCTAGGAAAATAGATAAACTTTTTTATAACTTTTTCGATTCAACTTTACTTATTACTTGATTTATCCCAAATCATCATCACCGCCCCACAATATAATTCAGCATTGGTTACTCAAATAGTTGGCCAGCTAAATAAGTGAATTTCTAAAGAATTTAAAATTTTTTTGGAGACTTAGAAATGAGTAAGAGGTTCAAAAAAATTGGGAACCGGCATATAAAATTTATAATAAAAATCGCACTTCTCGTATTAAATGACTCCTCATTTTGCTCCAATGTATGAAAAAAAATTCATAATTCATTTGAATATCCCAAAATTTGATGATTTTAGAAATGTAAAAAAAATACCCAGCATTTTTTCTCAGTAATAAAATTTTGGTCCATATGATTTTCAAATTATGGGTAAGTAAAATAAAGTGAAGTGAAGAGGGAAGGCAATAAGATTAAATGAGGCCAACCCCATAACTGGCACTTTTTACCATGTAATTTTGAAGATATTGTGCCAATTTTTTTAAACACCTAAAGCCCTCCCCTCCCCTCATCCAGCTTTTCAAAAAAGTAAAAATTGATTTCCCTTAGAGAACCATTGGACATTTCAAAGTTCACCTAGTTGTATTGTTGTGGTCGATTCGTCACTTTTACAAAGGGACATTGGGCAATTAAATGGTTGAATGTTTGAACAGATTGATACAAAAACATTACACGAACAGCTAAGGGTGATGGATTTTTTTCACTTGAATATTTTCTGAAAAATTGACAAATTTTCAAAAAATTTGTTAAATCCCAGCCTCATAGGAATCTTTGGCAATGAAGCCTCCCACCAACCTCTTTCTACTCGTAATTTCTTCGACATCAAATCCTATATCCGAAATTACTGACTGTAAAAAATCTGACTAGGCTCATCATAAAATCAACCAATTTGCCTCAGTTCCTGTCTCTACTCCAAACGCGTCACCTCAAGCATTTTTCAAATGACCTTTTAAGGCTTTTGAAAAAAATTTGACCATTCAAATCAGCCAATAGGCAATCCTACGAAAACCAATACTTTGAAAATATTCACCAATCGTATACCATCGACACGTATTTCACATAAAGTAGGTAATACGAAATACTTCTCAGCATGGGGTACGCGTACACGACGACGCGATCGGAGGGCGGTAATGATCTTGATAATTTAATGGGTATAACCTTAATTTACTTATTTTCATTAAAATCAATTTCGCCCAAACCCGAGCACGTTTTATAAGTACACAAAACACCATTGGAAATACGCGTTAGAGCAAAACACCTCGTAGCGTTCGTTACGAAATGAAAATCAAGACTAGACTTTCATTAGACGTCTGCGTTTTGACGACAACGATATATTACGTCAAATTGAAACTTAATTCTACAGTATTTCGGAAATTAAGTACGCGGTAGCGGAGTCTAATTAATGATCTGTTGCGCACTCAATTTGGCAGCGCATAATTCAAAAGTGAATGCTTCGCTGGTACCGGTCTATAGAGCATCGAGTATGATTTAATATCTTTAAAGTCGAAGACAGCTCCATCGAACCGGCGTACGTACTACGTACTTGGTACCTACCTACGTACTTTCTCATCAAATGTAAAATGTATCGCAGACCAATGAAGAAAATAACTAATAATTACGTATATAATGATTACAAAGTCACGATATTCTCCGTCAAGTGCTCGCCTTGCCTGCCTCTGCCCAGATGCACGGCAGCAAATGCAAACGGGCGTTAACGAACTCGATTGTTCGGGTGTGAATTTAGTTCAACGCTGATCTGCGGTATTACGTACTTATTTATTTTTCTTATTAATTATTCCAAACACCATATCCGATTTACCTCGTTTTTTTTTTCGTTTCCGAAAAAAAAAATCGTATAATGGATTTTCCTTTTGAGATAAGAAAATAATCTCGTTGAAGAAACATTCATATTACTTATATAGTCTGAAAGTTTAGCATGAAAAAAGCAGGGTACACTTCCTCTTTTGAACACTAGCTGGCATGTGATTTTTCGTTTAGCATAAACCGACAAAAAATTTTGAGAAAAAAGGCTATTAAAATTTGCCTTAGGGGGCGAGCAGGAAGGGGTTTAGGAGTGGAAACACCCTTATTTTTACACATGAAGGGGTAGGGGTATGTTTGGTATCATTTCCATATAATTTGACCCTCCTGAACTCGGATCCGTCATTACTTTCTCGATTAAAAATAGAGAAGTGGCACACTTGAGAAATTTGTGTCACAGAAACTGATCAATTTTTGTAAAAACAGGAGTAAAATCACAATTTTTCGTTTTTTGAATGCTGAAAGAAGGGCCAATTGGGGCAAGAAACATGTTTTCATTATAATTCGAACCTCCTGAACCCGAATTCGAAATTAGTTTCCAGATAAGTAGGGAATTCTAGCAATTGTCGAATTGGCTCAGTGTAAAATGACCAATTTTTGTTTAAATTGGTATTAACTCGTGGCTTCTCATTTCTTAACCTTTATACCTTCAACCGATTGAGGTGAACCCCCTGAATTCAATCTCGAAGTCAATTTTCAGATAGTAAGTGAGAAATTCTCACAATTATCGAATGTGCGTAGTGTAAGAGTGATCGAATTTGTGCTTAATTGGCAGAATTTCTTCATTTTCAGAAGAACAGCTCTTCCTCAATTCAAGGTAGAAAAAAAATTATAGAATAAAAAGCGACTGATTTTCAACGTTCTACAACTTTTGTTCGAAACTTTTTTGTTTTTTTCGTATCGTCAACTTGGCAAATTTTTTCAACCAGGTGTCCCCAAACAAATTACCTAGCAGTAAAAAATCACAACACGAAAAAAAAAAACATTAAAAAAAGTTGTAGAGAATTAAAAATTCAAAATTTTTTTGCTCTACAATTTTTTTCCTATTCTGCAAATGTGAGAAGCCGTTTTTCCTAGAGGATAGGAATTTATGCATAGTAGACGCATGAATTTTTACGAAAATTGAACATTTTCTGCGACACAGATTTTACGATTGTGCCACTTCTCTACTTTTAATCGGAAAAGTAATGACGATTCGAATTCAGGAGGGTCGAATTATATAGAAATAATACCAAACATATCCACAAGCTTTTTTGTACTGAAATAAATAGACTGTTTCAGCACTTTTTTCAGAATTTTGCAACATCTCTAGGAGGATGTTTCTCAAATTTACGAGCCAACTCCCCCCCCCCCCCCCCCCCACCAATCTACACAATCACAGTTTTTGACCATTTTTTTCAAAGTGTTTCTTTTGACGTGTAGGTGTGTTACGAAACATCGAGGTGAAATTTTTTTCAAACCTGTGGGAAAAGAAATCAAACTTTTGTCATTTTTAAACCATTTTTCTAAATTTTTACAACTTTTTTTGACATTTTTTCAACTTTTCGTTATTTTTAAAAACATTTGCTGACATTTTTTCTTTTTTAATGTAATTTTAAAAATACTTATGGATATTTTTTTCAAATTTGGCACAAGAAAAATCAAAATTTCGCAATTTTTAAAACATTTTCTGAAGTGTAGAAGTAATGTTACCATCCTCATCAATCATCGAGGTCTACAATTTTCAAATTTGAGAAAAAAAATCAAAATTCATCCATATAGAATCCCTGACGTGTCTGTCTGAATGAAACGCTGACTTTTTTAGGAGAATTCGAGATGACTTTTAGACATTTTATCAGACTTTTTGAATATTCAAACGCTTTTTTTCTCCTGAGGATTCGAGATGACTTTAAAATATTTTTTCAGACTTTGAATATCCAACGCTTACATTTTCGTAATACTTCAAAATGACTTTTAAACATTTTGTCAGACTTTCTGAGAAATTTATGCGAATTTTTGTCGTTTTGTTTGCTTTATGAAACTTATAAAAATTTTAACCACGAAAAATCAACAGATAACTTTGGACATTTAGTTTGTCGTGTCCATATCTAAATCATTCGTCAAAGAATCGAGAATATCTCATTTGAAATCGAAGAAAATTAAAATATTTTTCAAAAATTCATCAAAAATTCAATTTTGAAAAGCTGAAGGTAGCTGGACCTGCTCGAAGCACCTCTTTCGCTCGACTTTGGAGGTACAGGTGTGGAGGCAATAAGCGTAAATTTTTAGATGAAATCAGAGCGAAGGGAAGAGGCAGAGGAGGATTTGCATAATCCATACTTGCCATGACACCTTTTTGAAATCTATGACTTTTCCATGACTTCCATGACCTGTTAGACGTGTTCCTCTCCTAAAACCCTCTCCCGCTGACCCCCTAAGGACATTATTGATAACCCCTTCTCCAAAATTTTATTTTGATTTATACTAAAAGAAAAACCACCCATCAACCCGTGATAAAAAAAAAGCATACCTGTGCTAACCACTCGTTCAGACTATTAGGGAGATTTTCCAACAACAATACATCGACAATGTTAATTACCTATACGTACACAATTAACTATTCGCAATTTGTCCGATACACGCTGCTGGGGATTCTCTAGGTTAAGAAACCATTAGGTTCGGATGAAGGAGATGTGAAAAGATTGTCTACAGAATACCAGGTCACCTTTAGAATAATGCTTGAAAAGAGTTTACATAACGTGGGCATAATCGCATCAATACACATAAGATGAGATACAAATAAGAGCGAGTGTGAGATGTCGACACGACACCACGAGGCATCGAAAATCGCACGCGACATCGATTTATCACATCGTTTTGAAAGCTGCTCAGCTCCGGACCATTGACGTTCAATCACACCGCTCGTAATCTTATTTCGAGTACGGAAACAAATACCTACGCGGAAAAACGGTCTCGAAGATTGGAAATTTTCAAATTTTAATCGTAAAAACACGACACGACCGCAACACACCTGTAAATGTGTTGTAAAATAATCAACGCATGTTACGGAAATCGAGCTGTATAGTAAACGAAGCCGAGAGTCGAGCGAATGACCTCATCCTATGATCTCCCCGCAAACCTATCTCTTCGTGTGTCGATGTTGTTGTTTTTTACCTTCTTTTTATTTAATATGTAGGTACCTATATGTATATTATGTATTAACGTCGCCGTATCAATACACTATGTGCTTCATCACAGGTGTGAAGATGGATGGAAGTACACGTTTGGCTATACTCGTATACGAGTAGTATAGTAACTTAACGGTGAACGTATAATGCCAAACAGGTATGAATTTTTAGTGACATGTATTCTTTTTTTTATCGAACGAGTCTTTTTCTTGGTGCTACGCCGTGCAGAAATGTACGTGCTGATACGAGGCTTCTCCATAACTCGGCTTGGGAGTCGAAGTCGAAGAACCGCATGGTTATGATATGATATAGGATATACACTACAGACAAGGTATACATGAAGAAGGTATCGTCGATTCGAATTGAATACAGGCGTGTAACGGAATAGAAATACGATACATGCCCGGATAAAATATAAGTACACGACTACACGTACCACGTACCTTGGTACACAACCGCTAGCATATTTTTGAAACGGAAAATTTCTTTGTTGAATGTCAAATTCGACGTGTCTATCTCAGCATTCAACATAAACACCTATATAGATAGAAATTATTTCGAGAGAATTACCTAAATTATGGTCGCGATTTGATGAATTGGAAAATTGTCTATAAAAAAAAGTAGACAGCTCTAGGAGCTGATTTGTTTATCATTATGAGACATTTTTCGCGATTTTTTCTGTAAATATGATTTTTTTAAAAACATTCGTAGGGAAATTTTCGAAAAAAAAAAAATCAAAGTAATTACCTAAATTGTAGTCGACTTAAAAAAATTTCTATAAAAAAAAAGGAGATAGTACACTAAGAGCTACGCTGACACATTTTAAATCTATTTTTTCGCTGCATTTTCTTAATTCGTATGTACGTAATTATCTCGTTCGGTTACGTTGATACAAAAATTAAGACGAAATTGACCGAGAATAAAATTTTTTGAAAAATTTTCTTACGTAAAGGTTTCCAACTTATCATAGCGATCATTTTTCATTGAAAAAAAAAACATAATTTAATGACACACCGAATGAAAAATAAAAATCATAAAACAAGAATTCGGGAGTTAAAAACTCAACTCTTATTTCCTTTTCCATCCACTTCAATGGGCATCGTATCTGAATCTTTTCAAAAAAAAAAAGTAATCAACTAAACGCCAATTTTCATTATTTTTGACAAACTTTTGCTTTACGTTTTGGCGTCGCAAAATTTTTCATCTTGAATGATTTTTCGGGCTTGGAAAATTTCAACTTGTAAAAGTGGTTCGGGCATTGTAAAATTCATAAAAATTATTAAATTGGAGTTGAAATGGTCAAAAATTTCATAAAAATTGTTTAAAATCTAGTAAAATTGATTGAAATTGTCATAAAAATTAGCCTGTACATATCGTAATTAAAAATGGCTGCAAAATCATAAAAACTAGCACTGCTGCCTGAAATTTTATAAAAAATTTCAAAATTTTCACAAAAATCATTTTGAATATTGAAAAAGTACCAACAAATTATGAAAATTGTTGAAAATTTGATTGAAATGATCAAAAGCTTCATAAAAATCAGTGCAATGTTGTAAAAATTGTATAAAATGTGGTAAACATTTCATAAAGATGACTGCAAAATCATAAAAACTGGCATTGTCAAAAATTTTGTAAATACATATTTCAAAATTTTCACAAAAATTATTTCAAATATTGAAAAAGTATCAAGAAATGATAAAATTTTTTTGAAAATGTGGTTGAAATGGTCAAAAATGTCATAAAAATTAGTGCAAATGTAAAAATTGTTTAAAATGTATTAAAATTGATTGAAATTGTCATAAAAATTGGTAAACATTTCACAGATTGCTGCAAAATCACAAAAACCTGCGTTGTCCGAAACTTTGTAAAAAATCTCAAAATTTCTACAAAAATTATTTCAAATAGGTACCTATTAAAATAGTATCAAAAAATGGTAAAAACGTTGTTAAAAATGTCAAAATGTTGACAAAAATCAGTAAAACTATTGTAAAAATGATTCAAAAATTATGAAAATTGTCGAAAATTTCGTAATAATTCTTTGAAATTGTCATAAAAATTGGTAAAAATATCGAAAGAATGGCCAAGAAATCATGGTAACTGTTGAAAATCTCGTAAAAATTGTTCAAATTTTCATAAAAATCATTTAAAATATGATAAAAAAAAGATTACAAAAACATAAGTTGTCGAAAATGTTGAAATTGTCTAAATTTTTACAAAAAAAATCACTGACAAATGAAAATGCTGCGAAAATGGTCAAAAATATCATGAGATTTTCACATTATTTTTCAAAATTTTCACGATTTTCTATCATTTCTGCGGTATCAATTTTACTGATTTTTATGAAATTTGGGAACACTGCAACCTTTTTATGGCATTTTAAGCACTCTCACAATTTTTTTCAACAATTTTAAGAAATATTTTCACGATATTTATGAGATTTTCGATTTTTTTGAAATGTTATTTTTTTTACCTTTCCAACGAAGTCTTACTTCACGAATTTCAACTTCGAAGCACAAATTCAGAGATGCAATGAAATGAGAGAGAAGGGTAGAAAATACCAATCACAAAATTACGAGTAAACAAAATAAGTTGTGTTTTTGAAAAATTGCAAACTAAATTTCACGATTTTGTATATTTTTTGCAAAACTACCCCTCTCAAATATCAGATGTATAATTTTAATGGAGTGATTTTTTTAAAAAATCAAGACAATTTCCTTTGAAACAGATTTTTCAAAAATTTATAACGTTGTAAGCGATGTAAATAGTGGATGAAAAATATATGCAAAGGGAAGAGGGTAAAAATTAAAGAATGCAAATTTCATATCTATGTTATCAAAAAAATTGGAAATTTTCTATCTCTTAGAAAAGTCAATTCGAACTTATCTGAGATAATTTTTTCGAATTAGATTATTTTTCAAAGTCATATGACGTACATTGGTCCTTAGCGAAGTCAAAAATACTCTAAATGTCCCAAAATTGAAATAGAAAAATCACAATTAGAAGAAGTAGATAAGAGTAGGGTAGCGACTGCTAACCGTCTCCACTTTTGAGAAACTGTGACCTGTTAGAAATTTGACAACACTTTCATTAAATAAATCACTAGGTAAGCTAGCTAAACGTTTTTAAACTGTCTCAGGACCTCGGTTCAAAGGTTATTCGTGACGAGAGGGGTAGAGGGATTTTCGAAGTTGAGCTTCTTCCCCATGAATAGGACTCGACACCCGACACCCTTCAGAAAATCCTTTAAAAATAATAGCAGGCATATGATCCTGATCCTACTCGAAAGAATAAACCTATTCAGATAAAATTCAAAAAGGTTCCAAAAAATAACCTCAAAAGAAAGCTCAACTTGAGAGAAACACATCACGAAATTCTTAAAACCGATACTGAAACTTAAACAACATTGTCTACCTAATTGATCATCAACGTCTTCGTCCTCGTTCCAAATTATTTTAAAATATGAATATTCGATAGTCTCGACTACGAAGGTTACTCGTTTAAAAATTTAAATAACAATGATCGAAGAAAACAAAAGTTGAAAATTTCAACGGAAACTTACCGAAGTTAAAAAAGTGAATATTTTCGAAGATGAATTCCAAAATTCATTAAAATGCAAATCAAACATTTTGAGAAAATTTCAAGAAAAAAAGTTCGTAATGGTACAAACTTCTGTCACCATCTTAGGTCACCATAATTAAGAGTATCATTATCAGTCGAATAAAATTTTATAAACTCTGCAACGATTTTTAACCTTACGATCCCGAAAACAGTATATTTCCTAGATAGCCAAATACCTTTCGGCCTTCACCTTTCCAGTTCCAAAGTAACCAGCTCAAATTCGTTCCAGTTTAATATCTCAGAACAAACCCTTCAATCAACACGATGGCTTCAAAATTACATCAACAACGTTGCCAACCTCATTTCACGTGCAACTAACTCAAAATTCACATCGAATGAAATTTCAAATCGGTAACTTACGTTTTGACAAACCATCTTCGACGATCGGCACCGTTCAGCTCGACATCCGCGTGCAAATCGTTCACTTCTTTTTTATCGTTCGGCTCATCGATTTTGTTCTCGGCTTCCGAGATTTTTTTCGTGCTGAAATACACAAAGAATTACCTCGTATTAATTTCCAGCGTCGATTTTTTCACAACCATCGTTACAATATCACAAAGAAATATGAAAAGCACGCGTATGATACGAAACATGTGAGTAAATAACGTCACAGCCAGAGCCAGCACAATACGCGTTGGCAACATACGAACGTACCATGCATCACATACTACAATTTCCAATCGTATTCTTTAACGACGATTTTCAATTACATACTTTTTACGACTCGATTTTTTTTACATAAATGAAATACAGGGCGATTAAAATGTCAATACACTCGAACACAGGTGTTTTATGACCACGATTAAGGCTTACACAAACAGACTCCGCGTGGTACATTTCGAGGCTTTTAATCTTTTCCGCAAGACTTTGCGATACTTTAATGAGGAGAATAATCGCGGTAGAGTCGACTTGGCCAGCACGAAACCCAATCCCTTAATTTAATACCTTAAATACGTATGTAGGTGTACGGGTATTCATACCTAATCCACCATTTCCTCATGAGGTTCGACCAATCTGACAAAAAACGCTTCTAAATAACAAGATAAAAATATAATCATAAACAACCACACATTTCCTTGCGGAGCTTCGTATTTAGAACCTTCTTGAAAGAAATAATCAACCGATACTGGCACTAACATTTTTATTTTAGAATACGTTAACGCGTAAAAATTCGTCACCAATATTGCGCCGACGACATCACATCACACACAAACACTCCACAGCGAGCACACACTACAAACAATGATCGCGAATATCGCCACAGTCAGGCACAGGTACGAAACGTTTCGTATAAACGCGAGAACTGATTATAATTACGAGAATTTGAGAAAAAATTTTCCTCTTTAATGTATCTCGTAGCTGAGGTACGACTATCCGTACGACATGGGTAAATGATTTATGTAGAAGACTTTCACCGTGTACTGAAAAATCCCTAATGAGTTACTTTATTTTTTCTCTCCTTTCTGTACGAACGCAGGCAGGCACACCATACATAAAACGATATATTGGTACAGCTACAAGGAGAAGGGTATTTTACATAACATTTTACATTATCATTACTTTTGATCGGTTGCGTATTGTGTAATGAAATTATACGCTACTGCAGATACCAAACCAACATTGTATCGATGATGATATAACGAATAGCTAATGTATGCATATATCACCTACCAGCCTACCGCTATTGCCATCACCACTTGTGCCCAACTACCCAGTCCCCCGTTACAGTATTTACCTCTACGTACGGTACAGTACACATTGCATTACACAGTATCGTATACTATACAAGAGTGCACCATAAATATACCATACAATAATACATCGTAATGGTATTGGTGTAGGTATTGGTTTCATCGATGCCGAGAGTGTGTGTCACAAACCTATAGGCAGTTAGGCACTAACAGAGTTTAAAACTACTGTTTGGTACATGACTTTTTCCTCGTTCGATTCCAAATCGATGCCTAATCAGTTGTAATCAGTAATGATGTGAAGAGAAGAATGCGAATTTTGACGCGTATTTGGTTCAAGATCACGAGGAATCTTATTCGATTCGTTGCGGATCATGGAGCAGGCAGACAGATGGATACATTACTTTACGAACTCGGATATCTGGTGGTTTGATCCGAGGAATCGTTTGACGTAAGTGTGTTTTTGAACACTTTTATCTCGACACTTGAGTGAAAAGCAAGACTTTTACAAGTGCCTTTTATTTGGAGCCTGAAGGATTGTGACATGACACTGGAATACACGAGACAATATTTGTGATGATCGCGTAACTTATGGGAATATTAATTACTGTGATACAGTTTGAAATAATTGTGACCTTGGCAATGAAAATCGTGATCTGTGAAAATCGCGAACTTCAAGGCACTACTTACAACAATAATGACATCCCTGTTAGGGAAAAATACGCATCATAAGTCGCAACAAAAAAAGGCTGCGACTATTTGAGACTTAATGCAACGTAAACTACGCGAGCAAAAAAAACGCATTATGTATTTTCGCAAATTTTTACAGTAAAATACAAATTCACATTGCATATCATTCTGTCTTACACGTTTTATATCAACTTTTGAATGAAAAAATGGAAATTTTTTCAATTTTTAACCCTCCTCCCCTCAAATCCGCTACTGTCACAATGCAGAATGATCGCGTAAAACCACACACTATCGCGCATTTTACTACCAAAAAACGCGCTGCGACAATTTGAGACTTTACGCAGCAAAATACGCGTGAAAAAACGCATGCAGTTGCGTATTTTTCCCTAACAGGGATTTGAACGATTGTAACGATGCCTGTGACAATGCCTGTGATAATTGCGACATTATTTGTGATAATTATGACAATGTCTGTAATAATTTCGACAATGCCCATGATAATGACAACAACAGTGATGGACAGATTCGAAGCTCTTCAGATCTTCCGGATCTTTGGATCTAAAGATCCGAAACTATAATTCAGATACTTCGTAATTTGTAGATCTGATCTATGACCTTTAGATCTTCTCAATTTCAACTTTTAAAATTCCAAGTTACTAACCCTTCGTCTCTTGGGTATTCGTTTAAAGCTTAGTTTATATTTAAAACAAAAAATGAAGAAATGATCTCCAGATCCAAAGATCTGTATCTTGAATCTAAAGATACATATTTACAGGATCTTTAAATCAAAGATCCTTAAAATTCGATGACCTGATCTTTGGATCTTTAGACCCAATTTTTTGTGTTGGATCTAATCTGAATCTTAAAAAAAAACATTCAAGTGATCTGGATCTAATTTTTTTGGGAGTGGATCTACCCATCACTGCCTGTGTGTGACAATTGTGACAGCACTTCAGGCAATCTGGACTTGGCTAATAATCACACTCGAACGATTGTGACGTCTCTGACAATTGTTACAATACCTGTGACAATTGTGACAGCAGTTCAGGCAAACCTGACTTTACTTGTGACAATACTGACCACTCTGCGACAATAGTAACAATATTTTGTGACAAGTGCAAGGGCACTCAAAAGAATTATGAAAACTAAAATCACACTTGGGACTGCCTTCTATCACAAACAAGATCATAATTGTCACAATTATTCAAGTGTTGCCACAATTCCCTCAAATATTGTTAAAATTTGTCACTGGCAAGATGTCATAATTGTCTCATTCTGATGACACAGGAACAATTGTGACGTAATCTTGCTGCGACAATTGCCGCATTCGAGACAACTGTGACAGCAATCACGATAATCACGAAACTTGAAACAATGCCTGGAAATTGCGACGACTTATAAGGCAATTTTGACACTTGGAACACCTGTGATAACACTACCCCCAATCACACCACTTGAAACAATACCTGAAAATTCTGACCACTTATGTCGGTTATGTCGCAATTCTGACACTCGAAGGAAGTAATACAATATTTTGTGGCTAGTGTGACATCTCTCAAGACAATTATGAAAACTGTGAGAGCACAATGGACATTAAGAATAACGGCAATCGGGGCAATTGTGAAAATACTTGTTTGCAACAATCGCGATTTTTGAAACAATATTGGAGGCAATAACGACTTAGAAAGACAATGATGATAATAACTAGAGCTTTGAATTTTATGAAATTGCATATTTGTCTACAATGAAATTTCCTGATGAATGAGCCCAATTTCATTTTGCATATTTTGCATATTTCGATCCAAAATGCCTATTTTGCATATTTTTGAAGTGAAAGTGCATATTTCAGCATATTTTGACAATTTTCGCCTTTTTTTTTTGCATATTTTGAGGTTTCGCCAAAATCAGACCGAAATAATTGATTTCTGGCCATTTTTTTCCAAAATTGCCAAACTATAAAAAATGCCACC
>FIZU01028410.1:0-24179 GCA_900064475.1 Pseudococcus longispinus
AGTGTCGTAGTCGAAACGTCCGTGTTCTAATATGTAATTAATAAAAGTTTTCGTCGTTTGAGTAAAAATGTGTATTTTTTTATATTCTACAAAAAAGGTTTTTTTCAGTTTCAAATTATTTATCAAAAAAAAAGTTTACATATTTTTTTTAAACAATGTGTGAATTGAAAAAGAGTAAAAACTTGTTGTTCATTTTCATGTTCACTTTGAAGGAAAAAATCAAATATATTTAACTAATTAATAATTATGGTAAATGAAAAATTATACATTTCGTGGAGATTAAAATGAGGTGTCACAAATAATGAAAAAAAAAATCCTCAAAATTTGCCAAAAAATTAATTTGCAGTTATACCATTTTTAAAACATGAAAATCATTAGTTTTGAGGTATTCGACGATTACCAAAAAATGGTTGAATCATTCAAATAATGGTCATACTGAATAACGTTCAAATGGGCGATTAAAAATCGTTATTACGAAAGATTGCTTATTTTTGAAATTAAAGGTACAGACACAATTTAAAAATTCATCAAATTTTTCACTTTATTGGGTCTCACTTTTTTTCAACTGACAAAAGGTTCTTAGCACTTCCTGGAAAGACACCAGATATGGGAGGGGGGAGTATAATTTTTCCCTACTACTTCCACCATTGAAGGAAGCCTCAGCCTCACCACCCACACCAACCCCTTCAATTTAAAAGACGGGCAATTTGTCGTAATAGCAATTTTTAATCATCCATTCGAACACTACCCAGCATGACCATCATTTGGAGGATTTAAAGATTTTTTACTAATTCTGATTTTGAATAAAAATTGAAAAATAAAAAATTTTGCATATTTTTTATTGAACAAAATTTTGAAAAATTCGCTAAAAATATTCAAAAATTTTTTTAAATAATCCTTGCAAGAAAAAAATTGAAAAAATGCACGAAATTCAAAAACATAACTCTTTACCTAATAAAGTTCCAAAAATCGTTTTTGAAAAAAATTCAAAAAAACTACTTCTGAAAAAAACTCAAAAAACTAATGATTTTCATGTTTTAAAAATACTATAACTACTTCAATTTCCCAGATAGGCCTTATTTACACTCATCGAGTGCATTATTTTTCTGTTAAAATCAGGGTTGTGAAACGTAACGAAAATAAATAACAAAAAAATTTGAAGAAAACCAAATGAAACGAAAAACGAAAAAATTAATGCATAGAAAAACAAAACGAAACGAAAAGTACTAAAAAAAATCAAAAAAATAGGAAATTAATTTTTTTTAAAAGATTGCAGAAAAACTCTATAAAAATGAAAAAATATTTTACATTTTGCATTCGCATCAAAAAATTTTTTAATATTGTTTTTTTTCGCATGTAGGTATTTTTTTTTAATTTCAAAAAAATCTTTGGAAATTTTTTTTGTTACAAATATTTTACCAAAAAAATTAAAAAAATTTGTAACAAAACAAATTCGAATTTTGGAAAAAAATTTGAAAAGAAGATTCACCTACACGCGAAAAAAAAAATATTAAATTTTTTTTTCATTTTTATGGGTTTTTTGCAATTTTGTAAAAAAATTAATTTCCAATTTTTTCTGTTTTTTTCAGTAAGTACTTTTCGTTTCGTTTTGTTTTTCTACACATTAATTTTATTGTTTTGTTTTTTTATTTCGTTTTCTGAGGGTTTCTGTGAATTTCATTATTTCGCTTTTTCTTTCCACCATAGAAACCCTCAGAAAACGAAATAAAAAAACGAAACGAAAAATTGATAGACCATAAGACGAAATATCAAAATAACGAAAAAAAAGTTTCATTTTACAACCCTTGTACAATTCATAAAATCTACGCAGGGTGCGTCATGATTTAATTGTTTGGAAACAATTTGAAAAATTTAGTCAAAAAATGTTCAAATTACTCGAAAGGGTCGGTAAAATCGATGGTATGATTTTTCCTTTTACCTCCTACCCCCTCATCCACTCATAATTATGTTTCAAAATTAGTAAAAATGAAAATGTTTCACTTTTTGTTTATAAATCTCTATGTCTATGTCTGATAAAAGCACAAAATCAAAATTTCAACCCATTCATATTTTACCATAAAACTTGAAAAAGCAAATTTTGAGTCCAATATGCTAATAAAGACTCATTTTCGACTCGTTAGAGCAGATTTTCAATAAAAAAAATAAGAAAATGAAATCGAAAAAAAAAGAAACTCATTTTTCTTCCAAAAAAAAAATAAGTACCAATTTACTAATCTACTTTCAAAAAAAATCTCAAAATTTTTTTCGATGTTCTAATTTTAAAAATTTTTTCTCCCAAGTTCACATCGAAAAATAGTATGAAATTTTTCAAAATATATTCCAACTTTGAAAAAAAGAGCTTTCATAAACGTCAAGTCAGCCACTTGACGACTTGGCACTTTTTCACGTGATAATTTTTTTCCAACGATTCCACTCCTTCAGTCGATCTATATCCACCCATCAGATGTTTGTAACCATGAATTTAATATAATTGATAATCGGAAAAGGTACATTTAAGGCCGGACGGAACAGTGACAGGGGACATCTTGCCCCCAAAATAGCAAAATTACACTCTGAGTCAGAAAGTATGCAAAATTGATGACATTTTTTTGCAGGAAATTTGGAAAACTTATCGTTTTGAGTACAAAACCCCAGATTAAATTCCATTCAAGTTGATAATTTTTTTTTTGCCCCCCCCCCCCCAATAATAAAATCTGCTCAGAAATATCCCATAAAATCGAGAATGGGAAAAAATACTTCAGTTAAATTTTTATCAGTTCCTCAGAAGATGAGAACAAAAACCAGCCACTTAGTCAACAGATGATAAAACAGCCGAGGGGGTTGATTTAATGCCTCAGAAAATTTTAGAATTGTGAAAAAATATGCATAAGACTGAGATAGAAGAATTCGAAGTTTTTTTCTCTAAAAACCCCATAAGAAAGTTTAAAAAAAGTGTCCAAAATACAGAAAAAAGTTGAAAATGGTATTTGATGAGTATGTGAAAGTTGTAAAACTTTCAGTAGTTCAACTTATAAATTTTTAAAACTGAAGTTGTAAAGTTCATCTTTAATTCCTCTCCTTCGACCAGATTTTTTTCAGTCAATTTTTTGAGAAAGAAGTGAACTCGTAAAATGTTAGAAAACTCAAAACTTGAAAAAGACGAAAAATGATCATTCGAATCACGATAAAACAATAAATAATTGAAAAAAAAGGTGAAGATTCTCCTCAATACCCTACCTACGTATTATAAAAAAAATTATCATTATTGAGTCGTTTGATAAATCATAGTCCATGGAAAACATCTGAAATGCTTCAAACAATTAGTTAAAATCCACCAGTCTGAGTTTTCGTATTTAAAAATCAGACCATCTGTCATTCATATTTCACATGCATCTCAAACCACTAAATCTAGCAAGTTATTTTAAAATGAATGAACTCGAATTCGATCATCTTTCCGCAGACATATTTAAATAGCTATCGAATTCGTATTCTTGGCAAATTTCGAATATTTGTCAACATAACATATTCGAAATAAACTATCAATATCACGAATTGGCAACTTTTACCAATTCCCACACACATATTCCAATTTCCGTTCAACGAACAGCATGTTTCACAGAAATTTTTTTTTAAAACAACAAAAAAAACACAAACATACTAGAAACAACACGCGTATCCCAAACCCTAAGTACACACGTATGTCGAAACCACACAAGTGCAACGTCAAAATAATGAAAGAAATAAGCAACGGTATGGTTATAGCGTTAATTTACAGACAATGGGATGTAAGTTATTCATACGATACGTACTCGGCACCACTTGAAGACACGCCGTACAAGTGGCCTTTCCAACTTCGTTTTCGGCGACGCACGTAATAAGACCTTCATTGTGGATGGTTGCTTCGGGCACACTGAGTACTTGCCTGTCACCGCTGGTAGACACTAAGAACGACTTACCCGATACGGGTTCGTTGTTGAAGAGCCATTTCACCTTTAATAACGCGAATCTTATTAATCAACACGAAATCCGCCAATGTACTCGACGAGTTGATGTAATAATTTACCTTTGGAGCTGGCTTTCCGGTAGCGATGCATTCGAATTTAACGAAGTCTCCTTCTAAGATCGATTTATCGGCGAAGGTTTCCACGAATGAGGGATATTCGAGCTTATCTTTTAGGTAAAGTTCGCTCGTTGGTTTCGAATCCATCGATGATAATGATTTGATGATCATGTGAGAGAAACATTTCGCTTCGCCGAGACTATTGCAGGCACGAACTGTGTATAATCCTTTGTCTTCGGGGACGACGTTTTTGATGGTTAGTTTGGCTACCCCTTCGGCGTTTTCTTCGCACTAAGAGATTAATTAAAGTTAGTTTTTAGATGGTTAGAATAATACATGCAGATGAATAGATAGAATATGTACTCACTTCGATTCTATTCGAATAATTCACTTCGCTGGTGTTTAGGAACCATTTGATGGTGGGTTTGGGGTATCCTTCGACTGCGCAGTCAAGCACAGCCGTGTCTCCTTCTCTGACCAAGATGTCGCTGAGTAGTTTGGTGAATTTTGGATGGACTCCTTCAAGTTCCTCCGGTTCGATGATTTCGTTTTTGTTGGAAGAGCCTGTAAGTATATCGAAGTAATTTAAAACAAATGGTGAATACGATAAATTCACTTAAAAATTGCACCTTATACATTCGAACTGGCTACTCAAACAACATACATACGCAATTACCTATTTCAATTATTGCAGGAGTAGAAATATATTCTGCAATAGTTTTACATTTTTTAATAAAATTCATGTACCTTGGTTTGTGATTAGTCATTTTTGAACATAAATTTTATCGTGCGAAATTTTTCCATACATTCTATGTCGAAAGAGAAAAATAGCTTTGAAGTTGAAAATGTTCGAAATTTGTACAAAGGATGTCTCATAAGTGAACAGATTAATACGCGAAATTCAGGATGGAACCAAATGTCAATTTTTAAAAAGTTACAGACAAACATCTTGTATTTGTTCAAAATTGAAGGGGCAAATTCCATTTTGAAAAAATCTGCATCAAAACATATTTTCAATCACGTATTTTCATTTCATGATGTTTGCCTGAATTCAGAACTGAAGGGGATATGAATAACGTATCATATGATGAAACAAAAGAATTCTAGAAAAAAAAGTAATCATATGGTGTCTACAGGACTTTTCCCCCCAAAATCACTACTTTTTCACTACCTACCTTTTTTCATCATCCTCAAAATTTTCAACCATCCCCCCCCCCCCAAAAAAAAAATCGCAGAAAATTAAGGACTCTAGCAAAAATTGATTTCTTCTTAAAAAGGCTACCCCCTCCCAACCAAAAAAATTTAAAATGCAAATTTAAAATTTGGATCGTAAATTTCGTTTATAGACTAAAATTGAATTTTGGATTTTCAAATTTCCATTTTTTCACTACTTTTATGACACAATTTTAAAATCACTACTTTTTCACTAATTTCACTACTTTCACTACCTGAACAAATTTTGTTCAGATGAATTTTTTTCATATCATCGACATTTAATGGGTCAAGTGAAATTTAAAGCAAAAATTTAGCATTTTTGAAGTCTACTTAATTTAAATATTACTTAGCCCCTTCGGTTTTAATGTTAGGTGAAAAATACGTATCTAATGAATTTATTTCAATTTTTAATAGAAATCATATTCATTTGCATGAATAAAATATGTTTTCAGTTAAACAGACTCAAGGCTGAAATTAAGAGAGAGAGGAAGGTGTGTGGGTTGATTCAACCCCCTTTCCTCCTCCCCCGCTCAAATAATCGACAAATCCTATTAAACAGAAAAATGGACAATCGGTTAGTTGGCCATGAAGACGAATAAAAATTTTATCAACTTCTGATGGATCGTTAGTAAACAGCTTTGAATGCCATTTTTTGCCAAAAAAATTTACTTCGTTTAACAAAACAATCAATATTTTTCCAAATTTCACCAAAAATCAAATTTTTTATGGTTAAACCTATCACTCATGATTTCATGAATCAGTTGAATCAGTAGAGTATTTAGAAAACGGGTCAAGGGGTTGAACCACCCCAATTTCAGTCATCAAGGGGATGAAATTTCACCTTTTGAATTTGTTTTTCTACAAAAATTGTGGTCGTTGCTTCGCTCGGGTTCAATGGTTTGACTGATTTTAACACAATATTGAATATTTTTCATCATTTTACGTAAAATCACTCTTCTTTTTCATCAACCCCTTCATACTTATTTTCGTTCAATTTAGCTTAATAAGTTTCAAAATTTTCGTCAGTTGTAGAGGGTATTTTCAGTGATTCTGCCCGTCTCCCTTAAAAAATCTTTTCGGTTCGTCCTTGCATTCAAGTTCAGTTGGAAAATTTTTATACATTCAACACCTCCCCCCTCCCCCGGTGGTTTTTATTCAAACTTATGGAAATTTTCTTCTATTATGTTTTGCAGTCACCCCCTTTTGAAAAAATTAATTCTAAAAAGTTTTAGCCCCCTACATGCAAAATAAATGGTGCTAAATCTCTTACAATTTTTCAAAAAAAAATTTTAATGTGATAAAATTTGTTTGATTTCTGATTTTTTTTGCTCTATTCCCTCCTAACACTCTCCCTTTTATTAGAAATGACTCTCGAATTTCTAATCTGTCCTCCAACAAGAAAATAGACGGCTTCTTAAGTCAGCTGAAATTTGAACCCCCCTCAAACTCTCATTTTTATCACATTAGGGAGGGGGGTTGAAAATTGTACAGGTTATTTTTGATCAGAGAGAATACTGAGAAACCCTGGAATGAAAAAAATTAAAAACTTTAAAATTTCATCTAATTTTTGTTTCTTTAATTTCTTTTTATAAATGGGGGGGGGGGGATAAAATTCAAGTAGCGAAACAATAGGGAATTATTTTTTTCATATGAAGAAACAATTTTGGAGGATGAAAGTAAAAAAATTCAGAAGTTGAAAATACGGGACACCCCCCCCCCTCGACAAAATCTTCAAGTTTCGACATACTATGATTGAAAATATGTTTGGATCCAAATTTCTATGAAAGAATACTTGCCTCTTCAATTTTAATGATAGATAACATGGTCAACAAACGTTTTTCTTATATTAGTTAATCTTTGGGCCCGAGACAAGCTGCCTAAATTTTTTCAACAATGATACAAAGCGTTTCTCAAGTAAGTCACTTCTTTCAGTCCAGTAGGTAGGCAACTTTTCGTGAGTCTAAGTATGTATGCTTGTCAACCATTCAAATTATAGGAAACGTTTGAGACTAAAATATAATTTTTTAACGTAATATTTGTACAAAAAAATTGAAATAGGTGGATTTCTGCTCCTGCAATTTGAAAGGTTAGCAAACAACATTATTTCTATTCAGGATGTACAGCCTATTTACTGGAGAAGAGGATGTGCATTGCTTATGAGCCATCCAGTATACTACATATTATTATCTATAGCCTATGGCATGCTGAAGAAGCTGAAGAAGACCTTTGAAATTTCAAATACTCGATTACTCCTTCAATTTGCAAGATAGCCAAAATTTGCGCATAACTTTTTTGGTAGATTTTGAAGAGTTCTACAAGATACATTAAGAGCAATTTTTTCATATCTTTCATTAAGAATGAGTTATCCACCGTTGAAAATTTCAAAGCTATGTTACGCCTGAAATAAGTCATTTGAAAAAAAATTGCACATGACAAAATTTATAGCTAAAAGTGAGTACTAAATAATAACATGAATAAATTCAAAATTAGCAAGTTATTTTTCTAAGTTCAAGTCAATTTAATTATAAGCTCCAATTTTTCATGTTTGTTTACAAAATCGACAGGTCAAAAATCACATAAACTTCCTTCCAGCCAACCCAACGCCACTTTACCCCCCACTACACTCATCTCAGTCCTCATACGCACACAAAAGAAAACCCTTTGTAGAAAAAAAACACTCACTTTGAACACATAAACGAGCACTACTTGACGTTTCGCCTGCCGAGTTGATAGCGATGACTTTATATTCTCCTTCGTCTTCAGGGCACGCTTCTTTAATAAGAAGAGAGCACTTATCGCCTTTGAAAAGCAACTGTATATCCTTAGATTCTTTAATAGGAACATTATTATGATACCATATGACCTACGAAAAGCATCGTTGAAATAATAATACGTGAAATTACATATCTATGTTTCAATTGGGTAAAATAAGAACCTCTGGTTCGGGCAATCCGACGATAACGCATTCAAGAAGTGCTTCAGAGGCTTCAGTAACAGATACATCTTTTAGGGGCATTTTAATCGAAGGTCTGACTGGTTCGGCATCGCTGGGTATTTCAGAATCGGATGTTTCGCAGGGTAATAGTCCTTTTACCGATACGTTACTGGTACAGGTACTTTCGCCTGCTGCGTTTGTTGCTGTTAATGTGTAAATGCCAGCATCTTTGGGGAAAGCTTCGGATATTGATAGAGTTACGTTTCCAGCATCGTCTATCGACATCTGTGTAAAAAAAATTAGATTTTAGTACAGAATTTCGAAGAAAAAAATTAAGATATTGTAATTTTTTTACTAACAGTCATATTTGAATCCTCCTTCAATGGTTTTCCATTATGAGTCCATAAAAGCGTTGGGAACGGTTTTCCGGTAACTTTGCATTCTAATTTAAACTTCTGTCCAGCTCGAGCCATAACGTTGCTCAATTTGGTCACAAATACCGGAGCTTCACTGGAGATACTTTTCACTATAAAAAATATTTCGAATGAATTTTCCATCTAGAATGCCACCAATAATATATCCACTAGGTCACTTACATTTTACAGTTAAATTAGCGCTGGAGCTCGCAGTCCCTAATGAATTGATGGCTGTGCACGAAAACCTGGCATTGTCATCGCCGGAGACATTCTTAATCAATAATTTAGCATCACCGTTATTGAAAGTGGACTCGAATTCGGGTACAGAATCAATCGAGGTATCGTTCTTATACCATTGAACATCTGGCAATGGGTTTCCTCCCACTTTGCAGTGGAATTCGTAGACGTCACCGACTCTCACGATTTCATCGAATAGAGGAATTATGAAAGAAGGTGGATATAATTTATCTACAGCTTCGTTTTCTGCAAAATTAATGAGATTTTGTCAAATCCGCAGAATAATTTCCTCAAAAATGTGAGATTATTTGGTCAGCATACCTAAAACTGTCAATTTTGCACTAGTTTCTGCCACGCCAGCTTCGTTGGTGGCTCGGCAGGCAAATTTGGCAGAATCTTCGGCGAATGTTTCTTCGATACGAAGTTTACAAAGGCCATCGCCGAAGGTAGTCTGGTAATCTGGATTATTTTCAATGACCAATCCATCTTTGAGCCAGGTTATTTGAGGAGTTGGGTATCCGGTAACTCTGGAATGACACAAAAATGGCAATAGTTCGAAGTATTCGAGGCTCAAATAGATTAGAAATGTACTCACTGGCACTCGAACGTGAATCGAGATCCTTCTTTGACTTGGCCATCGTTCAAAGGTGAAATAAAAACTGGTATTTCAGATTTTGGTGAAGATTCTTGAGAAATACTGAGCTCATTGAGTGATGAATCGGGTGACGTGTCGATTAATTCGCTTTTTTGGGATATTGATTTTTCTTCTTCGATTAAATGGACTACTTCGAGCTAAAATTCATCATTAAAATAATTTTCTCCAATTTTTTTTATTAAAAAAAAATAAAATAAAATAATTTACATTTTCCACTTGTAAAGAAATTGGTAACTTTTCTAGAGAGACGATTTCAGTCGCTACGACTTCATCTTTGGCAGGCTAAAAAAAAATTTAAAAATGTAAAAAAATCAAAGCCGGCAAAACAACCTTACTCTACAAAAACTTACTTTAGCTGAATCAGCTGACGTCTTCAATTTCTGCTGTAAAATTGATAATTCTTTGGAAACGGTTAAAAACGAATCTAGCATATCGTTGTTTTCCAAAACAACCCGATTAACTTGTCTGGCATGTTCGCTATCATCTAAAAAACACCGGAACCAGTCAGCGGTTGGATTTTTGATATAAAAATAGCCGAAAATGAGTAACAATTCGTAAAAAAATTTCATCTCGAGACACGACTGTTTACATTCGTTCGACCTGATAATACTTCCATCGTCAGGGTTTCCCGTACTCTGGAAAAGGTGTCAATAACCGCCGGATGGGATGCGCTTTGCTACCAATTTACAAAGCGCATGGCTCCAGCTCGTAGCTTCCATACGAAACTCTTATCACCTTTCGAGAGCAAAAAAAGCGGGAAAATGTGACCGTATCGTTTACCTACATAGGCCGACTCGACACGTAGGTAACCACGTAATTAAAAAAATAACGGATATCACCCGAACGTAGCCCGTATTTAAATTATAATTAAAAATACCATCTCGAGACGAATAATTACGTTTAAAGGGGGAAAACCACCTTAGATGATTTTATTCCCTTTTTTTAATACGACCGAAGCAGAAAGAAAGTTTTAAAATACGAAAAGAATTACGTAACGCGTTCAAAACTAACCGAAAAGTTCAGCAACCAATTTCGAAATTAAATTAATTCGTTCTTCTTGTTTAACTTGAGCGGAACTTTGAAAAGTTTGTATATTAGTCAACAACTCTTCAGCCTCGTCTGGAGTTCGAGCCGTAGACGATTTTCTGGCTACGCAAACTAATAATTTGGTCCCCTCGCGGAAACATTCTTCTGTCTAGAAAACATAGGTGAGCATGAAAGAATAGAAAAAGTTCATATTATTTGATCGCCTCAATTGAAAAAATTGCATATTCTGTATTTACCTCGTCTATTAAAGTGAAATACTGAATACTGAGATCGATGAAACGTCTCGTCTCGGAAACCTGGGCGCAGAATTTATTCCAACAGTCTTTCAGTTGATTTATATCGCTGGATTTTGATTCGCTGATTTCCAGCACTTCTTCGGCTGTGTTTATGAACGAGTCGATTTTGCCTTCTAATGCCTGTGCGAAAAAATTTATATCAGTGGATGAAGCTCACTTTGAAATCTTTCTTCCTGTAGGCTAATTTCAGATTTGTATGATATTGGGGTTGAATGGTAAGAGAGGAACTATAGAATGACCTCAAATTAATTTGTTGAATTTTTTATTAACAAATTAATTTGTGTTCAAAAATTAGTACCATTTTTTCAAAAAATCAAAAAAATCAAAAAGCTGCATAGCTAAATTTTTTTTTAAATTTTCAAGTTTATGAAAATTGTGAACTTTTTAGAAATTATTCAAGAATCGAAATCGAAACTGTTCATGAATTTTAAACTTTGAATACTAAATTTTTTTAAAAATGAAAAATGTTATAAAAATAATGAATTTTTAAAAAAAATGTAACTTTTTCACATTTTTAAAATTTAACAATTTTTCCTAACTAGTAAATTTTCAAAATTTTTAGGTAGAAATACAAATTTTAAACCCAAATTTTCAATCATTTAAAAAAATGTGATTTCCAAAACTTACTTAGAAATTTCAAACTTCTCAAAAAATGTAAATTTTTTGAAAATTGAAAATTTTTTGAAAATTGAAAATTTTTTGAAAATTGAAAATAGTCTAAAAATTATTATTTACTAAAAATTATAGGAGGACATATTTGAAGAAATAAAAAATTGCTTGAAAATTATGCATTTTTTGAAATTTGCACGTCTGTTTGAAAGTGTATCTAACTTTAAAATTAGGTATTAAAAATTTTCAATTTTTTTCGAAATTCTTAAATCCTTAAATTTCAAAAATTATAGAAATTTCACCAATACAATTTTTGAAAACTGATAGGTAACGAAATATTTTAAAAATACAAATTATTATCTAAAAATTTCTTTTGTTAAAAATAATTGTAGCAATTCCTGAAAACTACATATTTTTCGAGCAAAAACATATAACTTCTTCAGACTTACAATATTTTAATTTTTCTAAAATTTTAAATTTAAAAAAATTTTTCACAGATTACCCTATTTCAAAAAATTGTTGTACATTTCGTAAATTTTCAATTGAGTTTTTTAATTTTTTTCATTTTCTACTTCAAAATCTAAACTTCGAAAAACTTCAAGTTTTTGAAACTTTGCAAATCAAATTTTAGAAAGCTTGAGATTAAAAACTGGAAAATTTTAAATTTCTCAACTCTGATTCAAAATATTTCAAACTTTTTGAAACTTTTCGTGTTTCAAAAGTAGAGTATAGTTATTTTTTTTTAAACTGAGACAAAAGTTTTTAAGTAATTAAATTTTTCAAAAATTCTCAAATTTTGAAAGTTGTATATTTTTTTAGAAAATTTAACTCTTCTATATTTTGATAATTTGTGAATTATTCAACTTTCCATAAACTATAGTGGTCAAAATCGTAATTTTTTGTAAAAAATACCAATTTTAATCAAAAAAGTAATTTTTTGGTCAAAATTATCATTTTTGGTCAAAATCGTAATTTTTTGTAAAAAATACGAGTTTTGGTCAAAGCAGTCATTTTTGTTTAAAATGCTCAGTTTTTATTCAAAACTGTCATTTTGTGGTCAAAATCATCATTTTTGGTCAAAATTGTATTTTGTTGTGAAGAGTACCAGTTTTGGTCAATATAGTCATTTTTTGTTCAAAATCATCATTTTTGGTCAAAATTGTAATTTTTTGTAAAAAATACCGCTCAGTTTTGCTCAAACTGGCATCTTTGTTTGAAATTCTCAGATTTTATTCAAAATTTTCACTTCGTGGTCAAAACCGTAATTTTTTGTAAAAAATACTAATTTTGGTTAAAAAAGTCATTTTTTTGTCAAAATTATAATTTTTGATCAAAGTGGGAATTTTTGAAAAAAATACCGCAGTTTTGGTCAAAACAGTCATTTTTGTTAAAAATTGTCAATTTTTATTCAAAATTGTCATTTTGTGGTCAAAATCATCATTTTTGGTCAAAATCGTAATTTTTTGTAAAAAAAACCAGTTTTGGTCAAAATAGTCATTTTTTGTTCAAAATTATAATTTTTGGTCAAAATCGTACTTTTTTGTATAAAACCAGTTTTGGTCAAAACTGTCATTTCTGTTTAAGATTCTCAGTTTTTATTCAAAATTGTCACTTTGTGGTCAAACCCGTAATTTTTTGTAAAAAATACTAATTTTGGTCAAAAAAGTAATATATTTTTGTCAAAATCGTTATTTTTTTGTAAAAAATACCAGTTTTGGTCAAAATAGTCATTTTTTGGTCAAAATCCTCATTTTTGATCAAAACGGTAATTTTGTGGTCGAAATTGTAATTTTTTGTTCAAAATCATAATTTTTGGTCAAAATCGTAATTAATACTTAATTTTAAAAAAATGTAGTCATTTTGTGCATTTTCAATTTTTTGATAATTTTTCATTTCTAAAAAATGGTAAAAAATCTAAACCCCAAAAAAACGAGACTTTGTCAACCGATTTTTTTTGAAATCGTCAACCTCAAAATTTTGAATTTTTTGAAAAAATTTATTTTTTTGAAATCTGTAAATATTTGAAAACAATTGATTTTTTGATAATTGTGAATTATTGGGATGGTAAATTTTCGAACTCTCTTAAAAATCGTTTATTTTTTTGAAAATTGTACCTTCTATGGAAGATTGTAATTTTTCAAGAATTATGAATTTTTCAAAAATTGCCTATTTTTAAACTTATTGTGTAATGCCTTAGAAATTTTTGATTTTTTAAAAAATTTTCAGCTCCAAAAATTGTAAACATTTTAAAAATGTGAATTTTCAAAACTTTGGAAATTATCAACTTTAGAAATTTCAAATTTTTCAGAAACGATTAATATTTTAAAAAAATGGTTATTTTTTTTGGAACCTATAAATTTTTTGAATTTTTGAAAATCAGGTACCTAGCTATATTTTATTTTTCAAAAGTTGTAAATTATTTGGATTGTAGGTAAAATTTCGGAATATTGATTCTTTTCTAATAGATATTTCATAGGGTGGATCGTCTTTACCCTTTTTTTTTTTTTTGGAAAGTTGGAAGGGAGGGTCGAAAAAAAGTTGTGGGGTGACATCAAAAATCCATGGACAAACTTTTTTTTTGGGGTCCTTGACTTGAACCAACATTTTGCAAATGAGGTTCAAGATTTTGAATTTTTCAAAATCCTCCAAAATTTTTTTTTTTGGGGGCGTATTTAGTCATATTTTTACCATAGAAATAAAATAATCAACAATTTTTCTGATTTTTTTGGATTTTTTTTAGGGGTGTTCAGATGATTTCCGGACAATGCCAAAATTATTGTTTTTGAAGATATCTCGAAATTTAGTTTTAAAAACCAATTAAACAATGGTTTGATCGATATTAGGAGTTCAAATTTCACTCCAGATGCCCAGATGCACATAAGACGAACTATGACACCATTTTCTTTTTTTTAGGGGTTCTCAAATTGTTGTGAAATAACATCAATTACAAGATAATCTCGTATAATGAAGGAAATTTGAGAACTCCTAAAAAAGGGAAATGGTGTCGAGGTTCGTCTCTTATGTGCATCTGAAGTGAAAATCCAACTCCTAAAATCGATCAAATCGTATGCAATTAGATTTTTTAAATTCAATTTCGAGATATCTCAAAAAATAATAATTTTGAACATTTACAAAAAATCATCTGAACACCCCCCCCCCCTCCCCAATACAAAATCTGGAAAAATTGCGAAACTTTTTTTCACTTTTTTATGCTATCTAAAAATATGGCTCAAAATTGTTTTTATTTGAAATTTTGAACCTCAGGTTCAAGTCAGAGACCCAATATTTTTCCACGGGTTTTTGACATCACCCTACAACTTTTTTTCGATCCCCTCCCCAACTTTTCGAAAAAAGCAGCATGCATAATTATATTTTGAAAATCTCAAATTACATTTTTTGGAAGATGTTCCATCAAATTCACCAAATATTGGTTCCTAGGAGGGAAGTGAGCTGCTGAAAATGTTTGTCAAAAATCTCAAAAATAATGACTAACCAACATAAGTACCCTTTTTTAGATTCACTGATTAGATTTCGATTTCAAAATAGGTACTTCACCCACCATTCAACCCCATAAACCTCAATAAACCCTAACCTCCCCATACTAACCTGTATAGTCCTCTCAAAATACTGGAATGCCACAGACGAAGACTTGGCCGCCGATAAACTCAAACTATATTGATGCTGCAAAGCGGTCAACTCCTCCGATAATTCTCTAATACTCGTATGAATACTCTCCAAATCTTCGTCAAATTGTTTCAAAATCTGCGACCTTTTCAGCTTCGCTTCAAAGCCTACCGATATCTCTTCCCATTCGGATTTCTTCTTTTGCAAAAGATTGTTAATACAGCGAATATCCTTCTCGCCGTATTTCACCGGTTCCTGTAACCAAAGTGTAGGTAAACTAATGAAGAACAATCGCGTCATTGCACTCAAGTCGTCGCGTACTATAAATATTGGAACATTTCCAGTCCCAGTGACAGTTCGCTCTAATAATTGCGCTATTTATTAAGTACCTACGTAGCTATAAGGCTACACCAATGAAAAACAAACTCAGACAAATTCGCTAGACCATTTACCTGGTGCTCTATTTTATCAATAATACGTTGACTTTCCGCGACGCTAATATCCCATAAATCGTGGAATGCTTTACAGGATGCCACATGTTTAACTTTAAGATCGTTGACTTGTTTGGATGATAATTCTAAGACTCGATCGTTGGATGATTTTAATTCGGCGATTTTCTTCTCGAGCTGTAAAATTGGCGAAATCAGATATCGAATGAAAACTCGATAATAAGATATTTTTTCCATCTCGTACTAACCTCTTTGACGTTATTTAAAAAGGCGGTGAACATTTCTAAGAATACGGTATATTCGACTATAATGGTACAAACGTCATTATACAATTCGTTCAATTTAGGCGGAACTTCTTCATTAGTTTCCAAAGTACCTGAATAAATTCGAAAATACAACGTTGGTTGTTCGATACCATAATTCGAAAATGGGATAAGGAAAAATCTCGCGAAACTCGTAACTGACAATGACATTTTCGACACAAACCTTTAGCAATGAGTTCCTTTGCCGTTCTAATACGTAACTGAATTTCTTGCTGAGCTCGTTTAATTTCCGGAATAATATTATTCAATTTGTCGTTAACTTGGTGAATTTGCACATCCGTACTGACACTTTCCACATTTAAAACGGGATATAATTGCGATTCTAATTTGCCAACCCAATCGATAGTCTAAAAAAGAAAAAAAAACAAGGTGTTACGTGTACGTATAAACATCGTCGTTCGTTCTTTCGCTGCTTTTTTCTATCCTCTAACAAACACATACGCAAGTCCATTAAGTTGTAAAAAAAATAATAACGTGGGTAGGCTATAATACTTATATTAAAAAAAAGGCTACTGATGTAATTGGCATGAATAAAAATTGGCACCATGTGTTACACTATATCGCACATATGGCTTTAGTAAACTAAATTTTAAGCCAGGATATTCTTGTAAAACAAATGCAGTTTATCAATTAAATTCGAACACATGTATAAGCGGGGCAGATATACGTGTGTATACCTACAGCTCTCTATCGAGCTGGCCAGGGGCAGTTCATTCAGCAATGTATGTACGTATTTTTCATTCAATATTTTCAAATAAACTGCAGGTCATTAAAATAGCACGAGTATTAATGACTTTATTGTAAATTATGATGATCAACTTTTGAACCCTTGAGGCTCAGATTCAACAGTTCAGTAAAGAAGAAATCATCCAATATCTATTGATTAAGTACGTTTGTCAAAATAATGGGAAGGGAGAGGTTAAACATAAGGCATAATAACAACGTCATGAATAGGCTTGATAATTATCAAGGTATTCATAAGAAATACGACTTCTATGATAATGAGGACTGAGTTTGTGATTGACAATCCAGATGTAGTCGAAAACCACCCTTATTTTGATTATTAGAAAATCGTCTAAAAAACTCCTACGATTTTTGCGACGATGTTGGGGCGAATTTCTAAAAAAAATTATGGAAAGGGTAATTTTCTATTACTAAGTCGAAATGAGAGATTCCTAATTTAACTTAATTTTTCGCTATGGAGCTTTGATTATAAGATATTGCTAATTTTGGCTTCAAAAGTGCGATTTCTGAAGCAATGAGAGACGATGACGATAGGTCAAAATGAACTTGAAATTCATGATCACCAACTCACGGTCTGTACAAGTGATGAAAGAGTCATAAAAATGGTTCAACTGTAGTAAAAACAGTATAAAATGTCGTTAAACAAAAAATGAATGAAGTTTTGTAAAAATCTGCAAAAAAATTTATTGAAAAAAATGAAGTTGGAAAATTTTGTCAAAGTGGCAGAAAAGTCACGAAAAATATTGTGTGAAATTTTCTAAAAACAGTTCAAAATTTCATAAAACATAGAAAATTTGGTAGAAAACGTGAAAAAAGTAACAGAAAATTATTGAAATTTTATTTTAAAAAAGTCACGAAAACCATGAATATGTAAAAATTTGTCAAAAATTTCTCGAACGTGAAAAATTTTGTCAAATTGGTAGAAAAGTCACGCAAAAAAGGTCTAAAATTTTGTAGAAAAATATCAAAATTTCATATGAAGTGTCGAAAATTTGGTAAAATAGTTAAAAGTTACAATAAAATTGGTAAAATGTTAAAAAAATTTTTGAAAATTTCATTAAAAATATAAAAAATGAGATAAAAAATCTAAAATTATCAGAAAAAATCTGGTAGAAGTGGTAAAAAAGCCACGAAAAAGGAATAAAATTTCTTAAGAATTGTCATAACGAACACGATGGTGATGGAAAATTTTATGAATTTTGGAGACAAAGGTCACAAAAATGGCTGAAATGTTGTAAAAATCATAAAGAATTTTTGTAAAAGTAGTAAAATAGTCGCGAAAAATAACTAAAATTTTGTAAAAATTACTAAAATCATCGAAAATTTTGTAAAATTACTTTAAAAAAGTCACGAAAAATATCTGAAATGTTATAGAAATTATTGAAATTTTCGACAGAGTGATTTAAAGACGTAAAGGTGTCGTATTTTCAATGAAATTTCCATAATTTTCACAAAATTTTTGATGATTTTTATATGTATAATTTTCGATAGTTTTTACAAAACTTTAGTAATTTTTTTTACTAACTTGACAAAAAATTTCCATAATTTTTATGAAATTTTCGGCGACTTTCACAAAGTTTCGTCATCTTTTGTGCGTTTTTCATAATTTTTACAAAATTTTCTTAGGTTTCGGTGAAATTTTAAACTAATTTTATGACCTTTATCACATTTTCTATCATTCCGTCGAAAATTTCAATAATTTTTAGGTTTCAGACATTTTTCATGACTTTTTTGAACAATTTTACAAAATTTTCTATGAAGAGTTCAGTAATTTTTGAAATATTTTCTCATTTTTCGTCACTTTTCCTCTACTTTAGCAAAAATCCATTATAATTTTTTTGACAAGTTATATAATTTTTGCAAATTTTTATGACTTTACCTACCTACAAAATTTACAAAATTTTCCACACTATCAATTACTATGATTTTTTTTGATAATTTTCACAAAATTTTAATAATTTTTTCTGACTTTTTCACCACTTCTGCCAGATTTTCTCTGATAATTTTACAACTTTTATCCCATTTTTCATAATTTTAATGGAATTTTTTTAAATTTTTACAATATTTAAAAAATTTTTTGTGACTTTCAGCTTTTTTACCAAACTGTTCACGTTTCTAATGAAATTTTGAACTTTTTCTATGCACAATATTTCAGACCTTATATACGTGACTTTTACACGAATTTGACAAAATTTTTCATGTTCAAGAAATTTTCGACAAATTTTTACAAAATTTCATTCATTTTCGTGACGTTTTGATTACAAAATTTAAATAATTTTCTGTGACCTTCTTCACCTCTTGTACCAATTTTTTTTATAAAGGTGCCTAAACGATTTATTAAAAATGTGACATTTTTCCAATTTTCATCGCATTTTCAAAAATTTTAATGAAGTTTTCAATAATTTGTACAAATTTTCAGAAATTTTTTCCGACTTTTTTGAACAGTTTTACAAAATTTTCGATAATTTTAAGGAAAACGTTGGCAATTTTGTAACATTTCGTTAATTTTGGTGAATTTTTAACTATGTACTTTTACTTTAATGATTTTTACGAAAAGTTTGACGAATTTTTAATAATTTTTTTAACTTTTTCGTCACTTCAACCATATTTTCTCTGATAACTTTACAACTTTTACACCATTTTCTACAAATTTAACGAAATTTTCCAAAATTTTTACAATATTTCATCAATTTTTTGTGCCTTTTCAACATTTTTACCAAGTTTTCTACCCTTTTTATGAAATTGTGAATTTTTCCTACAATATTCCAGATTTTTTTGAGTCAGTTTTATACGAGTGCTAATTGGACAAAATTTTCCATGTTATTTAAGAAATTTTTGACAAATTTTTACAGAATTTCAATAAGTTTCTGTGACTTTTTCCACCACTTCTATCAAACGTTCATGTTTTTTTAAAATGAAATTTTCAATTTTTTATGACGCTTCATTTTTGTCTTTTTTTATGTCTGTTTTATTATTTACTCAAACAAATTTCGTTCGCTTGATTTTTATGAATTTTTCATAATTTTTACAAAATTTCTGATATTTTTGTGACTTTACCTACATTTTACAAAATTTTAAATATTTATCATAATTTTCATGAAAATTTTTACGACGATTTTTACGAAATTTCAATATATTTTTTTATCTTTTTCGCATCACTTTCACCAATTAATTATCTATGATTTTTATGAAATTTCGAAATGTTTTTGCAACATTTCAGACATTTTTATAACCCAATTTTTTTCACCAATTTGAATAATTTTTTCATGTTTAAAAAATTTATAACAGATTTTTACAAAACTTTAGTCATTTTTCGTGTTTTTTTCAATAATAAATTTTTTACTGGTTTCAATAAAATTTTAAACTAATTTTACATTTTAATAATTTTTGTGACTTTTTTTACCACTTTTCAAAATATTCAATGATTTTTATGAAACTTCCACCACTTTTTTGCTACATTTTCCATGAATTTGATATTTCAAAAATGAACCGGAAATCCATAAAATATATTCATGATTTCAGTTTTTCCTGCCAAGGAAATGTTGTATTGATTATTATTTCGAATTTTTCAGATACGTAACGTTGCTGATGAAGTTTGCAGACTAAAATTTCAAGAACCATTAAGTAATAAAAAAATACTGTCCATTGCCAACTATATATTTAAAAAATTATCAAATTTCATGGGTTTTGAGGTATTTTGGAGCCTTTTAATACCATAATTAGATAAATTTTGCATAATACTCGTAACCAATTTCATAGAACTCTTGATAAATTTTTAAAAAGTTCTATTCGAATTTAGCGTAGTTGGCTTTTTTCAAAAATTATGAAGTTTTCAAATTTTCTACAAGTTGCAGTTTCTCTTATCAGTACAAAATATTGGCAAAGATCAAACATTCATCTCAACATAAAAAAAAACACCAATCAAGTTCATAATAGATCCAGCAAAATTTTGTCATTTTCATTCTCCTATTGCAAAGCTCTCTCATCAATTTCCCAAATATATCGAAGAGCCATATAAAGTTTTCCAAAGTTGTTAATGCCGAAGCCTGAGCTTTTCTCATACTCAAATATAAGCGAATAAAACAACTGCTAAATTTTCTCTTTCATCTTTAAACTTGCTTGATTCAATAAAGCCCTGAGATGGAACCTCGCTCTCATGGATACTCGACTACATTAATGTTATCTAATTAAATAAGCGAAAAATAAACTGCTATCTTGTCTTTATAGTGAAAAGTGTATACACCCATGGTAATGTATGTCACACACATACTACAATGACGCACATGTATAATTTTATAATTAGAGCATCGTCGAGTGCTTCATCATCACTCCTGCTATATGAATTTATTTTCGAGTCGACTTAAAACATTATGAATGTTGTTGATTCAAACAAGCCGCTTTTTTTTTTTCCTCCGAATCTTTACCACTTATTCATCATTCGATACCCATCGAGCTTGTCATTTCGATGATATACGGCGTCAACCTACCGCACGATGAGGTTTTACTTTTTCACCACTGCGTTATAAATCATAAGGTAATCTTCACCAGTCGACGTGAAAAATTAGATAGAAATTTTTTTCACATAAAGATGCAACGAAAACGTTACAATTCGAGCACAATAGTTGAAAATTTAGAATTGTTGTCATTTTTCAATTGCACGTACACAACTTCGGTGTGCCAGACCGCAGAAAAATTTCTCAGCTATGTAACGGTTATTACTAAGTATTTTTTGTATTTTTCTGTTTTCTCTTTGCTTCCCTCGTCGGACGAGTTATTTCTTTAACACTTCCCCCTCAGAAGTTCGAGCAATAATTTCAACTATGTCGACGGAATGAGTTTTCAAGGAGGTGGAACGGTGATGTACTTTTTACGTGGAAATATTATTGCGACAATGTACACATTTTTACCATAAATATGGTTTAAAGCTTGTTTAGTCAAATTACGATATCTAAGGGAAAAATGTAGGTATGTACTTGACTGATTTTTTTTTATTTTGGAAAGATGAAATATGGAAATGTTTTTCATTAAGTATTTCATCTAATAAATGAATATTTTATTGAAATGTCGAATATATTTTATAATATCTGTCAAAATATGTCCTCTACCTTTCATTATTCTTTTTATTGATTTTATTTGAAAAATATGGATATGTTTTTGAGCATTTCAAGTTTCGGAAAAAAACTCCTAAAATTTCTGGCTGCATCAATATAATTCAATGAAGTTTCATCAAACCATTAATCAACGACAATCTTTCTTTGCTATCTCCCAAAAAATCAGCCATTTCAAATGAAATCAGTATGAACCGGAAAGATCTCTACTAAATCAATGGGATTCTTTTTCATTTTCTTTCAAAATCTGACATTTCAGTGAAAAATTACGAGTATTGAAATGAAACCCTATACACAATTTTATAAAAATTCACCAGAAAGAGAATTCAAAAACATTCCTAATTTTGGTTTAACAGCTTCCCACTTTGATAAAAAATTCATTTCATCGATATTCAAATACAGAGTGGTCCATTTATAAGGTCGATAGGTAGTTTTAAAAATAAAAATCTCGTAGAAATTGGAAATTTTCACAAAAATCATAGGTATTTGAAATATGAAATTTTTTTTCGAAAAATCATGAAATCCATCGAATATGTACCGCAAAATGTTAAAATGTTGAAAAAAATGAATAAGCATATGATAAAAATGATTAGAAAATCATGAAAATCGTCGAAAATTTCATAAAAATTCATGAAATTGTTATGAAAATTGGTAAAATATTAAAATTTTCATAAAATCATTTGAAATATGAAAACATTTGGTCCTTGGAGCCTCGCCAGAGGGCTTTGCCCTTTATACCCCCCTCCCCTGTTGGCTCTGTTTCCATACAATGTATGAAAATATGCTTTTACTCGATCCAACGAGAAAAAAATTAAAAGTAAAAAGTCTGAAATTTTTCAAAGTCCAAAAAATCAGATTAATCCAATACAATTTTTGTCTGACAAAAAATATCGAAAAGTCAGCGTTATTTTTGATTTCTTTTTCCAAGCCAAAAAAATCATTTGAACGCCCATAAATTTTCCAAGTCTAACAAAACGTCAAGTGAAGTCCAATACCTGACGAAACGTCCAAAAGTCATAGTCTTGGAATTTCGTGACTGATTTTCAGATTGATCCAATACCAAGGTCTATGTTACAAAATGTCTAAAAATCAACGAGATTTCTGATTTTTTACCAACTGTAACAAGTCGTTTGAAATATCAAATAAAAATTTCAAGCCCAAAAAGTCAAGTCTAAAGTCTGACAAAATGTCTAAATTTTTCAAATGCAAAAAGTTTGGCTGCCTGAAAAAACGTCTTAAAGTCAGCACGAATTCTGAATTTCTCCAAGTCCAGAAAGTCGTTTGAAATGTCAAAAATTTTCCAAATCCAAAAAGAATAATATCTGACAAAATGCCTGAAAAAATAAAATTTATGAAATTTTCCAAGTTCAAAAAGTCGTTTGAAATCTGAATAATTTTTCTTAAAGTCCAGAAAGTCTGATGTCTGACAAAATGTCTAAAAGTCATTGAATCTAAATTTTTCGAAGTTCAAAAAGTCAGAATTTCAAAAGTTTTTCAAATTCAAGTGTGACAAAAATGTGTAAAAGTTAACATAATCTTCAAAATTTTCCAAGTCCAAAAAAGTTGTTGGAAATTTGAAAAATTATCAAAGGCCAAAAAGTCTTAGGTATATCTGACAAAATGTCCAAAAGTCATCGTTGCGAAATTTCGTCCAGTTTTTCACGGAATTAGTCATAATAAAAGCATATTTTTCGCTCATAGGAGAAAGAGAATTTCAAGCTCAACAATTTTCATCCCTTGCATTTTTTTCGTAACACCCTTAATTTGGCCAAAAAATTCATGTTTATGGTAAACTTACAAAGTCGACGGTTTTGAAAATTAAGGGGGAAAATGCGATTAGTAAAATTACCATAAAAATAGATTTTCTGGCAAAACATAAAGTGCTACGAAAAAAATGTAAGGGATGAAAATTGTAGAGCTTAAAATTTTCTTTCTCTTATGCGTTGATTTTTTTTCAAGGCAGCTTAATTTTTGAGATTTTTGCAGTTGAAGTATTTTTTTTCATTATGAAAACTACCGCCTTTATAAATGAACTACTTTTTTAATTTGCATCAAATCTGATGAAAAAAAATCACAAAATTTGAAAAAATCATGTCTGTGCTTGTTTCAAGTCGACATCTCTCGTATATTGAAATTTCAGCAAAGTCAAGGAACTTTGATTTTTTTTTGCTCTTTTTCAAGAATTGAGTATTTTGGATTTGGGAAAAATATGAAGTAAGTTGAAAAAAAATCAAAGTTTCTCGATTTTCCTGAAATTGCAGTATATGAGAGATATCGATTTGAAACAAGGCCAGACATGATTTTTAGGCCCCTAGATCATCTTGAAGAGGTTGTGGGTCCTCAAAATGGCGTCATTTGGGTATTTTTGGAAAAAAGGGGAAAAACGAACGAATTTGGTCCAAATGTTGGTTGATGGTGTATTTTGGTGTCATTATTGATATATTTCAAGAAAAAAAATTTT
>FIZU01028411.1:0-12115 GCA_900064475.1 Pseudococcus longispinus
AACAACGTGCAGATATTACACTTTGAAATCTTAAAACTCAGATTTCAGTACGAAAGAAGATTTGAAAAAAATTGAAAAAATTTCCAAAGATAACCCTTGGTATGGTCCATTGTCCCTGCGAGTTTAAAAAAATTCGGTTGAGAATTTCAGAATACAGAAATTTATAAGGGAACTGGGATTTCGGGCGATATGATTAGTTAGGAGTGAGGTAGGGAGCCAAAATTTTTACCAGCGAGTTTTTAGACCATAAGGCCAAACTTCCACTAAAAAGTTCGAAAATTCCAGCCAAGAGCCGATATCCTCTTTCCATAAAATGAAATACCTATCTAAAATAATTTTTCTCTAATTTCAGGTATTTTTCAGTGTCGTCGTGGGGGCATTTTCGATCGGTAATGCGTTACCTTATTTCAATATCGTATCAACTGCCGTGGGCGTAATGGCCGGAATAAAACAAATAATATCACGTAAAGTTACTATTGACCCATATTCGGAAGAAGGTAGAAAACTTAACCAGATAGTAGGAAACATTGAATTTAAAAATGTGTCGTTTTCCTATCCATCTCGTTCAAACGTGCAGGTAATTGAAAAATGTAAATAAAAAGTAAGATACTTTTTTCCAAGTCACCTACCAATAATCATTCCTAAATTTGCAGGTTTTGAAAAATCTGAACTTGAAAATCGAACCTGGAAATACGGTGGCAATCGTGGGCTCGAGTGGTGCTGGCAAAAGTACCATTGTCGGGTTAATGTTACGTTTTTACGATACCCAACATGGTTCGATTTGCATCGATGATACTCCCATTAACGAATTAAACGTCAACTGGTGGAGAAAACAAATTGGGCTGGTTTCTCAGGAACCAGTCTTGTTTGGAGTTTCAATCGCTGAAAATATTCGATACGGACGAGAAAACGTATCATTTTGGGAAATCATCGACGCTGCCAAGAATTCCAACGCTCACGAATTCATTACAAGATTGCCAATGGTGTGCTTCAATTTTTATCCCCGGTCAATTTTCAATTACACGTGCAATTCCATTATTTTTTTTTTATCTGTTTAGGGCTACGATACATTAGTTGGAGATACCGGTTCGCAATTATCTGGTGGTCAGAAGCAAAGAATAGCCATAGCAAGAGCATTGGTGAGGAATCCGAAACTTTTACTCTTAGATGAAGCCACCAGTGCCTTAGATGCACATAGCGAAGGTGTAGTGCAAGAAGCTTTGGAAAAAGCGATGCGAGGAAGGACTACGATCATTGTGGCACACAGATTGTCAACCATTAGAAATGCAGATAGCATTTATGTGATGAAGGTTCAAAAGCATTGATTATTTGCAATTATTTGTTTCTGTGAATATTTTATTTCATTCAAAATATAATCTTATTTTTTTTAGGACGGAGCCGTTTTCGAGAGTGGAAAACACGACGAACTTATGGAAAAACGATCTTTATACTATAATCTCGTAACAGCTCAGACAAAATCTAACGAAGAAAGTGCTACTAGTGCTGATGAAACAAACGATGAAAGTCTTTCTCCTGTGTAAGTAAACATACTTGAATTTATACGATGGTTTTCAAAATCATTCGAATATAGTTAAAAACATTGAAAATTTTTTAGAGAGGAATCCGATGAATTGAGCCTAACAGATCAGTCAAAATCACGTCCGAAACAATTACTGCAGGAATTGAAGGATAGCAATGAAAAAGTACGTATTTATTGATACAAAATTATAGGTACCTACCTATTTTAAGCAATGCATAAAAATTTATTTTATCAAAAAATGTTTCCAATTTAACAGGGCTATGAAATTAATTTTTCAACCAACGGAGAAGGAGGCATCAGTAAAGAAAATTTAGAGTAAAACTTATTTTCTAAACTTATACTTTGTTTTCTTACAAAAATCTATAATCGAATATTTTGTTTGGTTTATTTTCAACAGCGAAGCGGAAGAGGACGATGAAAAACCTAATTGGAAAGTGTTAGATCGCGAAGTATCTCACGAGACTTTATCAGATGAAGAGGAAGATGATGTAAGATCTTAAATTTATTAATTTTCAGCATCTGTTTTTGAATTAACAAGAGTACATTAAAACAAGTACCTTTGTAATTAATTACTGTAGGAATATGAAACAGTTGTGACTCATGTTAGGGAGACTCGAGAAATACTCTATAGTGATGAAGAAGAAGACGTAGAAAATGAATCACAGCCAGAAAAGCCGGTAAATTTTACCTACCTAAGTAACTTTAAAATAATTACAATTTGAATTACGTAAACTATCTGTAAAAATTAATTGTTAATAGAAAGAAGAGGGAAAAAACGCGAAAGGACCCACTACATCGTCGAGAAAAAAACGTTTCAGGTATCTAGCACTGTTCCATATATATTTTCAATATTATTCAACGTTTGTTCAATAATTAAATAGAAATTTAATTATTCCTGTTTCAATTTTTTGTTCGTTAAAGCATATCGGAAGAAGAAAAGAAGTTAATACCTTTCAGCCAACCAGAAGTAAGTTAAATACATCATTCAATCATTTTCAAATTAATTCACCATTTTTGGAAATCGATTGATTAAAAAAAATTTATATGTTGATAGGAAATCGAAAAAGATATTTCACTTTGGGAACTTTTAAAATTACACAAATTAGAATGGAAATGGCTGTTAATGGCTTTCATCGGTTGTGCTTGTTCAGGTGCAATAATGCCAATATTTGCATTGTATTATGGACAAATATTCACAGTAAGTTAATTTTTTTGAAACTTAATAGTAGCACTGAAAATTTAATGTTTTGAAAGCATGATTTTTTTTTTCATCGACTATTCAACCTACATAATTAAATTTGATTACTTTTTTTTACAGGTATTCACAAAAACTGGTATCGAATTAATTGAAGCTACAAAATTTTGGACATATATGTTTATTTTACTTTCTGTGTTCACTGCGGTGGCGTTTTTCTGCCAAGTAAATTCAATAATCTGATAAAATTAAATTAAGTAGGTATGTATTCAACATTGAACTCAAAATATTCAATATTACAGGCAAAAGGAGCCACAACAGCGAATGAAAAAGTCATTGCCAGAGTTAGATTATTGGTTTTTGAAAATATTTTGAGACAGCCTGTAGGGTGGTTTGATTTGGAAACCTCCTCACCCGGAATATTGGTGAATCGCTTGGCTCGAAATGCTCCATTGATTAAGGCGGTAAGCACGTCGTAATTTCCTCCCATTTAAATCATTTCTTTGTCATTTATGGAAATATTGAATTTTACAGGCAGCAGGATTACGAATTGGTCAAGTAATCTCTTCAGCTGTAACCTTAGTCGGTGCCTTTTTAATCGCCTACATATGTGGATGGAGATTAGCATTAATATTGACTTTTTGCGTCCCGGTTATCATCTGGGCTTCTTTCAAACAGCAATCTTTATTAAAACAGTATCAAGCTAGAGATTCGAAATTAATGGACGAGGCTGGTAGAGTAAGTTCATTATTGAATTATCTGATGCGAACATTGGCAAATTTGTCAGATCTGCGATTCGTAAGGAAATTAATGCCCCTTCAAATCGTCGGATCGGCAAAACTATTTGCACGTATGCACTTCGATGCGCGTAAATGGCCCGTGTTAAATGATGAATGAACTGTGATACAAATAGAATTGATAATTTGTGCAGATTACCTCGGAAGTGGTTAGAAATATTAGAACAGTTCAAGCTTTGGGACAAGAGAAACTATTCGCTGTTTTATATTCGGAAAATCTGGAAATGCCCTACAGGTTTTTATCTTTTCAACCAATTAATTTTTATTCGAGAGTAAACTTGTGTCTAACTGGTAAACTACCTATGTTTTCAGAGAAGCAAAAAAACAAGCTTTAATCTACTCGATTTTGTATGCAGCAACGCAGGCAATTACATTTTACATGTATGCTTTAGCATTTCGTGCCGGAGGTTATTTCGTCGAAACTGGGGAAATGCAAACAAACGATATTTACAAGTACTTTCTCACTCGAAATTACTTTGATCGTCGAAGTATTAATTCATTTGATAAATTGGCAATTTTTTTTTTTTTATTTCAGAGTCTTTTTCGCTTTGTCTCTCTGCGCCGTATCCATCGGCAATGCTTTTTCTTACATTCAAGATTATACTAAAGCTCGAACATCGATGCGATTACTCAATTATTTACTTACTAGGAAATCTGAAATTGATTCTACGTCTCCCTTGGGCATAAAACCTGTATGTATGAGTTTTAAATACCAAATTATTCTGCAATCGAAATACTACGTAATAAATCTTCGATAAATTTGGGTTTCAAAAATTTCCAGGATATTAAAGGTAGAATACAATTCAAGAGAGTACACTTTTCCTACCCAACTCGAGCGAATGTAAAGGTACTACGAGGTTTAAATCTAAACGTCGAAGCTGGAAAAACCCTAGCATTGGTTGGAGAGTCAGGATGTGGCAAAAGTACCATCATATCGTTATTGGAACGTTTTTATGATCCTACCGAAGGAAGTATTGTACGTAGCAGAGATAATTTTCATAATAGGATCATCTATCCTATCTGAATAAATAAGATGATCTAATCGAGTATTTTTTAATTTCAGAAAGTCGATGGATACGATATTCGTACATTGAATTTGGCACATTTACGATCGAAAATCGGATTAGTTACCCAAGAACCTATACTTTTCGATATTTCGATTAAAGATAATATCGCATATGGAGCCATTTCCCTGACTGAAGAAGTAACTTTTGAGCAAGTAGTCAGAGCCGCCAAGTTAGCCAATGTTCACGATTTTGTTATGAATCTGCCGGAAGTACGTTACTATGATTATTTTATTTTTATGAAAATTAATTGTAAAAGTCAACTAAATAATTCATTTTGTTTTAGCGATACGATACCATTGTTGGTGAACGAGGAATTCAATTATCTGGTGGACAAAAGCAAAGAGTTGCCATTGCAAGAGCTCTAATTCGCGATCCAAAAATTTTACTGTTGGATGAAGCGACTTCGGCTCTGGATACAGAAAATGAAAAGGTAGGTCTAAATTTAATGTATGACGAATATCAAAAAATTGTAATTTTATTGCACAAAATGGAACTAAACCTATTTGAATTTTAGATTGTTCAAGAAGCTTTAGATATTGCCAAAAAAGGAAGAACTTGCATCGTAGTTGCTCATCGCTTATCAACGGTACAGAATGCTGATAAAATTTACGTAATGCAGAAAGGTAAAATAATTGAAAAAGGTACACATAAAGAATTATTAGCGATGGAAGGACATTATTATCAATTAACTCAAAGGCAAGTTATTTGAATTGATTTTTGGATGTAAGTTTATTCTGTCAATTTATATCAGAGATATGTTATAGATTAGGTACTCAGTTGTTTGTGATATTACCTAAATTTTAAAAAAAATTGATCTTTTGATTAAGTAAATTTAGAAATTACTTACAAAGTAAGAAATATGTACCATTTTTTCTCCATATGTGTTTATTTTGTTTTATTGTTTTTTTTTACCCTTTTGCAAAAATACATGGTTTTTAAACGCTTGAGAATTTTTTGTTTGAAAAATTCGTCATTTGTGAATTTGTTATCACCATGGATTTTTAAAATGAGAATTTTTTGATGTACTAAATTTATCGTGCTAGTTTTGATCATTTTTGTTGAATTAGTTTTATGATAAAAATTTTCTAAATTTATCGTAGATTTGTTTAACCCGATAATGCATAAAATCACTCTCATTTGGAAAAGAAAAATAAATTTCAGCAAAATGTGAAAATTGGTAAATATTTTTCGTGCCTATTTTTACGCTTAATGAAATCAGTTCGACCAGAAGATGACATCGTTGATTCGAGATTCAGAAAATAACACGTACCTCAGAGAGAATTACTTGGGTAAAGGCGCTTTTTCGAAATCCTACATTTTGAAACGAGATGATCAAACATATTGTGGGAAATTCATCGCCAAGGATAAACATCATTCAGAAAAACAACTCGATAGTATTCAAGAGTTTAAAATATTGAGCAAATTGAGCCATAAAAATATCGTGAATTTCGTAAAATGCATCGAAACTCCTCGTAACTTTTGCCTAATCACCGAGTATTATCCGAATAAATCGATGTTCGAATTAATCCAGCGACGAGGTAAGCTGACAATTTACGAAGTTCGATTTTTCTGCAAGCAGTTACTATCCGCTTTGAAGTATCTTCATGATAATAACGTGGTGCACAGGGATGTGAAACCGCAGAATATGTTATTAGACGAGAAAATGAATTTAAAATTATCTGATTTCGGTATGGCGGTATGTTGTCCTAAGTCGAAGACAATTTACAAACGTCACATTTACGGTACGCCTAATTACATTAGCCCTGAGATGATTACCAAATCAGTTTTCCGTTATAATTATAAAGTGGATATTTGGGCTGTAGGGTGTTTCTTATACCATACGTATACCGGTCGGACTCCATTTCGTGGAAAAGACGAAAAAATTTTATACAATAATATCCAAAATTGTATATTCTATTTACCCACCGATATGCCCGATAGTTTATCTGCCTTAGTGCAGCGAATTTTTCAAAAAGATCCCGATATCAGGCCAAATGCTCGTCAGATTCTTAGCAGCGAATTCTTCAAAAATGGCTTCACTCCGAATTCCCTACCAGTCAGCGCTTTGGTAGAAAAACCTAAATTTATTGGATCTTTCAAGGAACCGAAAGCGATTCGAAAAGTAGATATGATCGATAGTAAATTTTGCGAAAATAAGTGTTACCGAAGATGCCTTAAACATTACGAAAATTATATTTCGCAACTCATTAACAAACCTACTAACAAACTCGACGATAAAACCAGGACGTTTCATCACGAGATCGAATACCCCATGCTGAATCCATTCGTTTGGATAACGAAAGTCGTCAAAACCAGTAAATTCAAACATATAGGATACGAATTGAACGATGGAACAAAAGGAGTATTATTCGAAGATAAAACTATTCTAGTTTTATTACCAAATCAACGTAACTTGTACTACGTAACGCTGGATAAACAAGTCAAATTTTACACCATTTCCAAACACTCGACAACGCTGAAAGATAAATTAAGCATACTCAAGCTTATTTTTGGTGTGAATATAGGTAATGAAAGTACGACGTTGCAAAATAATATCTTCGAGAACAAAGACTGGCTGCCGATGTTACCATATTTACTGTCCTACTACGAAACCACCAAGTATTTCATTTTGCTACTGTCCAATGGCTTGTACGAAGTGATATCCAAATTGGACGACTCGAAATTACTATTGTGTACAAAGTCGAGCGGTTTTTCAATTTTGTCTGATGCCGGTAAACTGAAAACCTACGATTTGAATTCCTTGCTGGACTTTGATTATCCTGAAACGTTGCATAAAAATTTGGAAATCACGTATTCTTCGCTTAAAAGAGTTCTAACGAAAAACGAATGTTTTGCTTGTAAAAAAGAATTGAACGGGAAATGTAATTAATGCTATGATAGTTGTCGATAGCAAATATACGAGTATCAAAATGTATTCATTTTCTTCGATTTTATGCTTTATTAAAAATTTATCATTTCGTCAGTTTTTGCTTTCATCGTTGTACCTACTTACTTGAAAAAAAAACTAGATGGTAATCATGTAGGTACTGTATAGAAATATATATGTTCATAGATTACTTATGCATTATGTATGTATACGTAAAAAGTACACAAGTATGAATGTCTTCATTCATGTAAAGAGAAATACCTTTTGAATAAATTAGAAGTTCAATACTCCAAAATAAATCATCATTCCTTGGTAAAGGAAATAGGAACTAGATTTTTTTTAGCTGCATTTGAAACTTTCGCTGTTATTGAAAAGATCTGGAATATTTAACAGAATGCAGAAATTTGCATTGTCAGACTTTGAAAATTAGTTGATTTTTTTTTGTATTTACTTGAAAGTTGTGCTAATTTTTCCTGAAAAAAACGAAGGAGAAAGGATTAACTTGAAATTTTGAAAAGTTGCTGATTCATTGAAAACTTTGAACCCGAAATTATCAAGTTGACCATGGTTATATTTATCTACAAACATTATGGAAAACGATGGGAAAACCTTTGGCAATTTTATAAAAGGGAGAAAGTGATGGGAAACTGGGAAACCATTGCAAAACTCAGAAAACTGCACTGAAAACTGCCGTAAGCGATGGATTATCTTACGAAGCCAGAAGAGGAGAAGAAAGTGACTGACGAAATTTAGATTTCCTCTGATAAAGTGATTATGGAATACGATAATGAAATCACTAAATTTTCAAAGTTAGGAAAATTTGTTTCTCTTTCTGTGTAAAATTAAAAATGAAAAATGTAACGTAATTCAAATCCAATTCATTTTTGAAAAAAAAAAGAAAAATGCTACGTTTTTGTTCAACTAGCGCTACCTACATACAGCAATGGCAACGAATTTTGTATAGTTATCCAGGTCTTTATTTACATTTGTGGTACGTTGCTTTTGATGTGATAAGATATTCCCGCTTTCATTATTAATTTTTCTAATGTGCCTTTAGCTCGCTGTTTCCATTTTCCAAGTTTCGTTTTGTTCATTCTTTGTTTGATGAGCTAATTATTTGAAATTTACGGTTTTATGTAGTCAAAACAGGACATTCTCATCATCAAGTAGTATAATCTAAACTTGCTCGTACTAAATCTGAAAATTGTAAGTATTAATCTCAAAATGAGAGTCAACGGTTCTCTATTAGGACATTTCATATCGAAACGTGTTAGCCTAATCGGAACAGTCCAATCAGTGAGTACTCTACTTGATCTGAATATTTCATTTGATATACTTCTATTTCATGAGTTAGATGTATCGCAATACTCTTCTACATTACTTTGTTTGAACGCTCATTGAAAATGCCGGTTTTTAGGTATTACCGAGTAACTTGGGGTTCATTATTCGATCTAGCGATGACTGCAATATTACAATCAACTTAAAGGAACCATTATCAGAAAATGTTAACGGATTAATCGAAGTTCATGGAATTGGTATTGGTCCAGCAGCTATTGATTGTGATTATTACTTAATGTTTCCATTAGAGCTGGCGAAAACGTATGGTAATTATATCTTTTAACAATTCTCTTTCTTATTATTCTTTTTAGGAATATTCCTATTCTTTATTGTACGTATTTTTACCACAATTTAATTTGTTGAACAGAAGCAGCATTGGATAATGAGGCTGTCAAGCTAGGATATCACACCGCTAATGCTTGGCATTGAGATTCTGTTGTCATTGTTATTTCATTATGTAAGTTTGTTTATTTATTTTCTCTATTCCTTCATCTTTTTAAGAGTGATTAATACGGCCATTTTTTTCATCTTAATAACAATAAAATAATGAAACGGTACTTAAAAAGTCAATTGATTTTGTGCATTTTATTCGTAATAAAAAGCTGTTATAAAATATCTAAGTACTTACAAGATTATTTAAACGATAATTAAACTTTTTATTATTTTTTTATCTACAAAATTTGAGTTATATGTATTCTGTAATACACACAAAAAAACAAAACATTTCATCATAAAAATAGTATGTTTAATTTGAAGATGTTTAACGTAAGTTATACATTATAATATTTAACAGATGTTAGATTTTTTTTTAAATAAATAAATAATAGTCTACGCCGTATTACTCTAACTATGGTACACTTCTTTTTTTAACGAAACTATCGAAACCAGATCGGTCAATAGGGTCGAAATTTTTTTTCACGAATTCGCTGAATCCTGATCTGTCAATTGGATCAAAGTTTTTTTTGGTGTATTTGTTTTGCGCTGTTTCTTTTGTATCAGACTTATTTTCATGTTGACTGGATTCAGATTTTTCGTATGGATAATTTTTTTTCACAAAAGAACTGAAACCTGATGCATCAATTGGATCGAAATTCTTTTTATTAAAAGAACTAAAACCCGATCTATCTATGGGATCAAAATTTTTTTTGTTGAAAGAACTAAAACCTGATCTATCGATGGGATCGAAATTCTTTTTGTTGAAAGAACTGAAACCTGATCTGTCAATGGGATCAAAATTTTTCTTATTGAAACTACTAAAACCAGATCTATCAATCGGGTCGAAATTCTTTTTATTGAAACTACTAAAACCGGATGCATCGATTGGATCGAAATTTTTCTTATTAAAACTGCTAAAACCAGAACCATCTATTGGGTCAAAATTCTTTTTATTAAAACTACTAAAACCTGATCTATCAATCGGATCGAAATTCTTTTTATTAAAACTACTAAAACCGGAGGCATCAATTGGGTCGAAATTCTTTTTATTAAAACTACTGAAACCTGAACGATCTATCGGGTCGAAGTTCTTTTTGTTAAAACTGCTAAATCCGGATGCGTCGATTGGATCGAAATTCTTTTTATTGAAACTGCTGAAACCAGATCTATCAATAGGATCGAAGTTCTTTTTATTAAAGCTACTAAAACCAGATGCATCGATTGGGTCGAAGTTCTTTTTATTGAAGCTGCTGAAGCCTGATCTATCTATCGGATCGAAATTCTTTTTATTAAAACTGCTAAATCCAGATGCATCGATTGGATCAAAGTTCTTTTTATTGAAGCTGCTAAAACCAGATCTATCTATCGGATCGAAATTTTTCTTGTTGAAACTACTGAATCCTGATGAATCTATTGGGTCAAAATTTTTCTTATTGAAGCTACTGAAACCCGATCTATCAATAGGGTCGAAATTTTTCTTATTAAAACTACTAAAACCGGATCTATCTATAGGATCGAAATTCTTTTTATTAAAACTACTGAAACCCGATCTGTCTATTGGATCGAAGTTCTTCTTATTGAAGCTGCTGAATCCGGATGCGTCAATTGGATCGAAGTTCTTTTTTGTATGAATTATATATTCGTTTTCGTTTTCTGGATGTCCATCGTCTAAATAATTTTCATACTCTAATTTGGCTAGTAGAAAGTCTAAATAATTGAGATCATTTTCTGCGTTGTTTATTTGTTTTTCTCGTTCTTTTTTCAATTTCGCCGGAGAATTGTTTCTGCAATTAAAAACACAAGAATTAAATTCATGAATTGAGAAATTTGTTCGATTGTTCAGTTATGAATTAGTATTTTTAATTGATTATTAGATATATGAACAATTGAAATTCCTAAAATATGGATAAAAAAATTTAAGAACCACTCTTTCTTTGCTTCCTTTCCTTTTTTTTCATGATTATATTTATATTCTAAGTGTATTAATTAAGTACTTAATTTAATTTTAGTATTTTTTACTTAATCAAGATCACATTTCATTTTCAGCTATTGTAAATACTATCCTCGGTAATTCTCATTTTACTTACTTCAATGAGCTGAGTTTTCTATACGACGGCGTATTCCTGAATTCAGAAGCAGCTGCATTTTCGATATTTTGCCGCAGTTCTTGTAATTCTTCTATTAAGGTATTTACATCTGGAACATAATTTAAGTTTCGAAATCCAATCAGATCAATGATTTATTTTTCATTTTGGAAAGTTTAGAATTTGAAAAATTATTGTCCAGTGAAATGAAAAAAAATCATGCCAGTTTCGACACTTAGGACTTATGTGCGTAATTAATTATGTGTGTTTTTTCTCCTAATCAATAGGAAATTCCTGGCGATTCTGAAGTATGTGCACGCTTGAAGGTTACGAATCACGCAGCAAAAAAGTATAGGTAAGTAAAATTTTATTAAATAATATTTCAAATTTTAAAGATGACAAAAATTTTGTAAATCGATTTTAATCCGAATCACATCCGCTTCAGAGTGACGAAACAAGTTGATAGGGAATTTTAGAACATGGTCGATAGTGGTTTTCCCTAATTACAGTCATTTTAATTCCTTTTTTATTATGTAATTTAACCCTTTTGAACCCGATACTGAACTAGCACAGATTAAAGTATCATCTGAAAAGATTTTCTTGAAAAAAAATATCCTAAGATTCCAGAATTTTTTTCGGCCCCCTATCATCGAAAGTTTTGTCGAGAATGGTCCAATTTCAAAAATGGCCCAAGTGTATTCTCGACTAAACTAAACATTTGTGAAATTTATAATTTGGTAGAAATATGGAATGAATTTTTTAATGAACAAAA
>FIZU01028414.1:0-25401 GCA_900064475.1 Pseudococcus longispinus
GTTAGTTTGGGAGAAATATGGCGTCAAAGTCGAATTATACGATTTTTGTTTTGCAATTACCCCACTACACCTTATCAAAAAATTAGCAAATTCGAAGAATATTAATTTTTGCACTCCACCCTGTAACTTCATTAGCTTTGAGCGACCTCTAAATATTAAAATTTTTGAAAAAAATTTAATTTGTATTTTTTTATATAGAAAGGTACAAAATGAGGGGGCGTTGCATTAATTACCTCAAACTTTTGATTTGGGCCGCACCCTAGTCTGGAGGATTTCTCAATGGGTAAATTCGTGAAATGATAAAAAATTCAGATTCGGTGGTCAAAAGTTCGTAGAGATGAAACCTTTCATGTTCTTATCCTAAATTGATCTCAATTTTGAGAATTTTTGACCTCAAATTTGAGTCTGGAAGGCTTCTCAATTGGTAAATTTGCAAAAAAAATGAAAAACTTGGATTCGGCAGTCAAAAATACAAAGAAATCATCTTTCACGCTTTTTTCACGAATACCTACTTATTTTTGTCCAGCTAGAATTATCGCATGCCCCACTGCCCTTCTGTATGATAAAAATGAGAATTTGAGGGGGTTCAAATTTGGTGCTTTGCTTTACAGCAATGTAAAACATTGATGCTTAATCATAGGCTTATGTTTTGAATCTTTCTTCAAATAGTTTTTATGCCATAGAGTAATTCAGAACGATTTTTCAACGCTGATTTATGTTTTTTCGATGTCAATCTTTGATTCGAAAAGTTTATTTCATAAGGGAATTAGCTTCTTACGAAAAAAATTAATGGAAACAATATTGAAACGGGTAAAATTGCCTTTCTGCGTAATGGTTAATTTTTTTATTCTTGAGGGTTTACTTTTGAACATTTCGTCTGAAAAATCAATTTCTTGAGTTCAAAATGGTGAAAACTGGATAAGTTTGTTTTTCTGCCAGAAAAAAAAGAGTGTTGTGAAGAAACCTGGCACGATGGAATTTTTTCATAAGTATTTTTTCCTTAATCAGCTCAAAAAAAACTATTAAAATCACCCATTACATTTCCGACAACTTTTCCATCGCAAAAAGAGAGAAATGGCTTTGGTCAAGTCGATATGAATTTTTTTCCGTCATCGAAATCGTTTAATCATCTTTTTTATAAGATTATTATTCGTAAATTTTTTTCGCTTGATAAGAAAGAGTAGGTATTTTAATCGCACTCGTGCGACGGAAATACCTTTAAGGTTTCTATTTTTTTTTCTTACAGATCCAATTTTCGATAACATGTTTGAAAATGGTAATTTTAGAAGGAGAAGAAGAATGAAACGACCGATACGACATAATCCGTACCCTTATATGCCTGTGAATAAGCCATTTTTCGCTCATAATGCCAGAGACGCGTATCATCATCATATTTCCGCAGCTAGGAGTAGTTTATTGTGTTCGTCGACCCCGGCTTATTCGAATTATCCACCAGGGTGAGTTGGACATTCTTTATTTCGTTTGTTTATGCTGATTTTGCCTTATAGTTGATTGTATTGAGATAGGTGTGGTCTTATCTGCGGAATAGCCGAATAGGTATGAAAAGAGATATGCTTGTGATCAAAAAGCTATGGGTTTTCAGGTGATTGATGATTTAGCGATGCGAATTCTTACGCTCTGATTGGTGTAAATTTGATGACGTGGTTTAATATGGAGAATTTTGAGATAGAACGAGTGCGTTCAGTGAACCAGAAAGATCGAGAGAATGTTTTAAAAATGTGCACGTTGAAGAAATGAGGTTAAAAGTTGGATTTCATGGTTCAAGGATGTATGAGTTGAAAAGAACTAGTGTTCTGTCAAACACCTATATAAGGTCAAATGAATCAAAATTATTATGAAAATGTACACCTAGAGGTAGAAAATCACGAAAATTGTTGACAAAATTGAATTGAGTAGAGATCTCTAAATTATTATTATGATTTTTTTTTGGAATGAAGCATGGAAAAGTGAAAAATGTGCCTCTGGTGAAATGTCTAAAACTGCATGTAATGTTTTTAAAGAGAAAATTGTGTGGTAAATTAGCAAATAATATCATTTAGATTAGTGATCAATGACCTCAGAACTCATCGAAATTCTCAAAAAAAAAAAACTGAACTGTAGCCTTACTTCATTTGTTTAAAAAGAAACATTATTTGACATGGACGAATAAAATGCTCTGTAGGGGGTATTCAGATCCCAGGAATTCAATGCCACCTCGGGTTACTCGCATTGGCCTCCATTTTTAAGTGGCACGTGTCACCAATTTGAATGATGTTCCTAAAATATGAGATTTGTGTCTTTTTCGATCAACTCGAACTCCGCCAACCATCATAGGAGAGGATAAAAATAGTAATGAGAAGTCCAGGGAACACACGTCAGATGGACTTTACGAAAGTGGCTGAAGCTTTTTCCAACTTTTTCCATGCCTTCGTACCCAGCTTTCATGCTGAAAACTCTGAACTTTGAACCGTTTGACTTTTCGAGAAGAAAAATTGCTTTTTTTTGAAACGAAACTCGAACCAACAAAATTTAATTTACGCGAAATCGATTTAAAAAATATTTATGGGGTTCAATTTTCATAAAATGATTTTTTTGATAAGAACCTTATCGTAAACTGAGATGAAAAGTAGAATTAAAAACTGAAGTTTCGTCAGTTTCCTCAAACTGTCTTCATCCGGAAAACTTTCTTTGAATGTTTTCGTGGAATACCCCCTCCCCTCCACCTTGATAAAGTATCAGAAAAAATTCTCATCATTGATTTATTTTGACATGGGTATTCTTATTGGGGGGGGGGGGGTGAAGAAAATTTTTGCGTCACAAAATTTTGTTATCCCGGATGACTTTTTGGGCTTCGAAAATTTCAAATTGTAAAAGAGGTTGAATAAATCGGTCAAAAAAGTATGAAAATTTCTGATAATGTTGTTGAAATGTTCAAAAATTTCATAAAAATCAGCAGAAATATTATAAAAATTGTCAAAAAGTCATAAAAATTGTTGAAGATTTGGTAAAAATTATCGAAATTGACATCACAATTGGTGGACATGTTATTGAAATGGCTTTAAATTTCATAAAAATTGGCGCAAATATTGTAAAAACTCAAAATCATCAAAAAATTGATAAATGTCGTGAAAATGGTCACTAAAATAATGATAACTGTCGAAAATCTCGTAAACATTGTTAAAAGTTTTAAAAAAGGATGAAAATCGTCGGAAATGTTCTTGAAAATTGTCAAAATGTTGAAAAAAATCAGTAAAAACCTTGTTAAACGGTAATTGTTGAAATTGTCATGAAAATCGGTGTAAAAATGGTCAAAAAATCATAAAACCTGTTGAAAATCTTGTAAAAATTGTAAAAATTTTCATTGAAATCATTCAAAATATTCTTTTAAAATGATCAAAAACATGAAAATCGTCGAAAATATTGCTACGACTATAATTGTCAAAATTTTCACAAAAATTATTGAGAATATTGTACAAACGGTCAAAAAATCATGAAGTCAGTGGACAATTTGAATAAATTGTTAGAATTTTCGCAACATTTTCCTAAATTTTCATAAATTTCTACCATTTTTGCGTTCTTTTTACTGTTTTTTATAAAAATCTTTGAATAGGTACTTCGACGTTTTTTATGTCATTTCAAACACAATTTTACAACATTTTCCAACAATTTTTAGGAATATTTTTACAATTCTATCGAAATTTTCAACATTTTTCTTGATCTTTTGATTGTTTTTACGTCTTTTCTTTCTTGAATAATTTTTATGAAAATCTCAACATTTTTCACATTTTTGACGATTTAATGATTTTTTTTGCTAATTTTACAATAATTTTACCAATTTTTGTGAACATTTTTACAATTTCAACACTATTTAGACATTTTGACATGGATATGTCTCGGAGGGGGGGGGGGGGGCCAATCTGAAAATTTTATCTATTTTTCGTATCCATAAATTCCATCACGAAATTCTTTGACGATAATTTTTAAACATTTTGTCAGACTTTTTTGAACTTGGAAAATTTTTTTGATTTCCATTGACTTTTTGAACTTTGAAAATTTCAGAGATGATGCTGACTTTTAAACATTTTGTCACACAAAGAATTTAGATTTTTTGAAATTAGAAAATTGACTTTCAGACATTTTGTCACACTCTTTTGGACTTGGGAAATTTTAAGAACTCAAATTAATTTTTGGATTTGGAACCAACTTTATGGACTAGAAAAATTTCAAGAAGTTCAGATTAGACATTTTGTCAGACAGCTTTTTACTCAAGGCTAATTTTTAGACATTTTATCGGATTTTTTTGAATTTGGAAAAAGTTTCAGATTTCTATCAACTTTTTGTACTTGTAATTGGATTTTGAAAATTGTTCAAAAAAAATCCATTACGAAATTTTGTCTGATTTTTTTGAACTTGGAAAATTTTTCAAAATTCAAATGACTTTTTGGACTTGAAAAATTTCAATAAAATTTCTAATATCACGATTTTGTGGACTTGAAAAATGACAATTTTTACCATTTCTGTCAATAATTCGTGGTTTTTGATTATTTCTGGAATAGTTTTATAGATTTTTATGAAAATTTTCAACTGTCCTGCCAAATTTAAAGTGCTATAATAACTTTTCTAATGATTTTTGCTAAATTTGTTTCTTGATTTGTGACTGAAGTCACTGAGGTTGGACCAACTCTTGGCCCTGGAATGACTAAAATAAGTGGAGAAATTCAGCATGCTCTTCAGACGACCTTTGATTTAATTTAACATAAAATGAGTAATTCGTTTTTTCGATATTTTGACTTGGATATGCCTTATGACTGGGGTGAGGAAAATTTTTGCATCACAAAATTTTGTTACCCTAGATGACTTTTGGGCCTTTGAAAATTTCAGAAATTCTCCTGCGACATGTGACTTTCTGAAATTGGAAAATTTCATAACGCTATAAATGGATAAAAATCAACATTTCTTATAATTATGAATTTTTAATGTTTCCGGAAGGCTTTCGCTTCTTAATCCAGTGAATTCTTTGATTATTTAAAAATAAATTAATCCTACTTATTTTTTCAGACATGGATGGCCCAACTCTCAACTGTCGTATTGTGGAACACCTCCGCATCAATTTTCAGCCGCCATGTATTCTCCTCTACAGTCTCAGGTGAGATACAAACCAAATACCTACATATTATTGTTGAAAAATGAATAAAAATGGAAAAATAAAATTCTTCATAAAAATAATTGCTTGTGTTTTAGTTGCAAAATTCGTTACAATCAGTTCCACCAATGCAGCTATCGCCAATCAATGGTTACAATACGTTATCGCCCAATTTAAGTAAGAATCATGAGTTTTTATTCGATTTGAAATTCCACTTGCGATCGAATTCTTACCTACGTTCCAATAATCGAATGCGAATTAAGATATTTCTTATCTAAAACTACGTTGCGTTTTTTTTTTCTCGATCAGATGGAAATGGCGCATTATTCTCAGCTGGATTTTCAACGCACAATAACTGTGATCCGACTAGAAGATCAGATGGAGCATTTTTATCCGATAGACATTGGTCTCCTGCTCCTGATTTAAGTAATTGAAATGGAATAATCATTTAATAATTTAAATCTGAAAATATGTGAATATTTATTCTGTTTGGTTTGAATCGCAGATTTACCATTAAAAGAAGAATACAATTTACCACAAGAAACCGAAAGCATTAGTCCAATTTACCCAAATTTCGATTACGGAATGAGCTTGGCTGCGAACAAACCTCGTTGTTATTCATGAGTAAGTCAACCTGCGAACGTAACTTAAAAATAAATTATTCTACTTAATTGATAAGGTGGGACAACAATGTTGCTACTTTGGCCAAACTAGCTCGTGTAGAGTGCTCCATAGACCAAGACGATTTATCATTTTAACGAATTGGAGATCTTTCGGAGCCTTTTCATTTTGTTTATGAATTAGCATTCAACGCTCTGTTCTACTCTGGCCGAAAATTTATTACATTTCACTGTCGAGAGCGACTTGTTCAACGTAAAAATTATACGACACCGAAGGTTAATCTCTGTGAGAAAATTTTATGTTATACGGTAGCTTGTGTTTTTATACGAAGTAATTTTTGAGAATATTTGTTCTCTAAAACGAATATACGAGTGGAAGAAAAAAGAATAGAGAAAAAACTCAACGAAACCTTAAATACTGGCTTCATTCCAGAGATCGTTTAATGCCTCGTCTCTCATTAATAAACGTAAATCCATTCTCGGCTTTGATACGTGTATTCGTCGAGTTGGCTTTTTCTTCCTTTTTTCTTCTTTTTCGTTTTATTATACTCTTTGTTAATTTTTCCCCTTGTATTTTTTCAACAGCTCCAGAGATATTGCGGATTTCGTTGAATTATTAGATGCTGATAAAATTTAAATTTAGTGCTATTTTGAGTTTTCAAGAATTATTAACCGCTCGGTTTTTTTAGATTTAATTTCGCGAATTTACCACCGCTCGATGGATTAACCAATGACGTACTTTCTGTAAACCAAATGTGTATATGATTTATATTTCTCTGTGATATATTTATTTTTATTGTGTATCTTTTGCGAATGTTTTTTTTTCAAACCCTATTTTCTTCTTTATTTTTTTCCCTCTTTATTTCGTATTATTGAATTTAGAGTTCGATATTCAATATAATATTTACGTGTTTTTTGGAGTATTTTTTTTTTAAATCGAAGAATTATTTTAGAAAGTAGAATTGAGCTGAATTGAATTTTGTTTTTAATTTAATTTTTCACCCTTCACTTTAAAATGAGAAGAATTGTAAAATTTGATAATTCTTGGGTATTTTGTAATTGGTGAACATTTTTTTCTCCAATTCCTAATATGTCTTGGTCCGAAAAGGCCACCATCTTTTTAAAAAATGTCGTTATCTCTGTACCTAAAGCCCCAATTGAAAAATTTTTCAGTCAAAAATTATACCTCATATATTTGTGAATATTTTTGGTTATGAGAAAAATTTCGATTCGGCCCCTCCCTCTCCCCCAATTTTGCAAATTATCATTCAAAAAGACTGCGAAATTCAATTTTGTGCATTTTACGTCACTATTATGCAAAATAGAACTTTTTTTCAGATCATAAAAGTTGTTTAAAATCATGAAAGGAACACCTATGCCGAAAATAATACGCTCCTCTTCCGGAGGTCCATCCCCCCTTCCAAAAAATACCCTATCTTTGTACCTAATGGCTCCATTAAACAAATTTTCAAAAAAAAATTATGTATCGTAACTCTGTGAACATTTTTGTTCTTTGGAAAATTTTCGACCCCCCCCCCCCATTTTTTCAAGTCCAAAAATTAATGTGAGTTCTTAAAAATTTTCGAAGTCTAAAAAAGTCTGACAAATTGTCTGAAAGTCAATTTTTTAAATTAGAAAAAATACAAAATCCCCAACTAATTTTGCAAATTATCAAATAAAATAATTTTTAAAATATTTTTCAAGCCAAAATTGTGCAAAGTTGAACACTGGCATTTTCAAAATAAGAATAATTGTTTAGAATCGTGAAAGAGAACTATGTGTACCAAAAACCACACTCAAGAGTTGATTTTTTACCAAAAAAAATTTCCAAGTCTCTTAAAAATACTTCGAATTTAATGAATTTTACCATTTGATGCGGTAATATTTATAACAACATTTTCATATGTGAAAATTAGAATTGGCAACGTCGCAGTTGAAAAAAAAAGAGAATTTTTCATTCTAATAGATCTGCGGTTGATACATTGTGGATATTTTATTGTTTTGGAGTATGCTGACTCGGTTCTGTCTTTGATCTGAACAGTATTTTATTTGAAACAAATTTACATCATCTGAAAAAGAGGGTGATTTCCCAAAATTGTGACGTAAAATGGGAAAAATTGATTTTTAAAGTCATTTTGAATGATAATTTACAAAATTGGTGGAGAGGGAGGGGCCGAATCGAAATTTTTCTCATAACCAAAAATGTTCACAAGGGTACGATGTGTAATTTTTGTTTGAAAATTTTTTCAATTGGGGCCTTAGATACAGAGATAGGGAAATTTTTGGAAAGGGGGCGGACCCTTGAAAAAATGGAACCTAGCTCATTTTTTAAAAAATACGTCCTAGGTAAAAATGAGAAATTTGGCCAACCCCTCCCCCCTCCCCCTCCTTCATCAAAATCAAAACTCAATTCATTTCAATACTTTCAAAAAAGTGTAAATTACACAAAAAAGAACACCAGTTCATTTTTTTTAAAAATACATCCTAGATAAAAATGAAAAATTTGTCCCCCACCTTCAAAATCAAATCTCAATTCATTTCAATACTTCCAAAAAAAATTGCGAATTACAAAAAAAAAGAACCCCAGTTCATTTTTTTAAATAAATATGTCCTAGATAAACATGAGAAATTTGGCCACTCCTCCCCCTCCCCTCTTTCATCAAAATCAAAACTCAATTCATTTCAATACTTCCAAAAAATGTGTGAATTACAAAAAAAAATTAATACTTTAATACTTTGATCATTTTTACACTTTTTTCTCCCTAATAGAAGGATTTTTGTAGGTATCCGTATATATTCTGTTTAGATTCACACACCCCCCCCCCCCCCCCACAACACCATCTTCTCTGTTCTTTTGCCTGTTTAAATTTGATGAAATATGATACGAACATTTAAAAAAAATAATAATTCTAAACTTCAGCCAAATACTTGCTCTATTTCCTACTGGAAATTTTTTCGACCCTCACCCTCCCCTCAATTTTATTAAAAGTATGTAAAGTGCATTACGAAAGGTACTTTTTTGACGGCGGAATCATACAAGGATATCCTAATCGAGACTTACTAAGCGGTTATTTTCGTTTTAATCTCTGGGGTACCGTTGACGTTGAGATACGCTAATTTTTTACCGCCGAACATTTGACTATGTTGATGGTATTCTTAATCTGAATGATGTTAATTGTGCATTAAATATTCTTTAATGTCGACGTGACATCTTTAAAGGGTTAAACTTTGTCTAAGCGATGTTATAGCTTTATGGCTAATTCCGGAATGTAGAACTAGAGCTGTAAATGTATCCTATTTTTATGTCTTTTTTCCGGTGCAGCATTTTTGTGAATGGGATATTCAGCATCGGAATGAATCCGCGATAAGAGACCAAAGCCGGCGAAGAAAACCGAGAGAAGTCGTCGAACTTGAAATTTAATCTACTGTAACGTTGAAAAAAAAATGACTCATCAATAGTTGAACGTACCCACCAAACTGTATAGTTTCCTTATCAGGAAAAGCATAGCTGCTATGAAATAGCTTAAGTTGAGAAATACGTGAATAAGACAATTTTTACGAAATTATGACAACTCGCATTCGGTAGGACATTCACATTGCATACCGAAACGGTTGAAAATTCAAAACAATTTCACCGGCTGTGTTTTCATAATTTTGCTGGTCGTTTATTAAACAAGTTGGAAAATTCGCTGTTACAAATCAAAACAATGCAGATGTACGACCACGAGCCCTCGACCTGCCCTCTGCCAACGTTGACTTATGCACAAGTGATGACGAAACCGTACCTTTTGCACTGTAACGAAATTAATGTTTATAAACACTTTGGTAAGATTTAATTACATTGGTAAAAAAAATCTTAATCCTGGTGTCAAAGAAATATTTGCGAGTAATCGTTGACTTTCTTTGATCTGTTTTTTTACACCGTCGAATGAATTGGACATGGATGTGCGATGCGATTACAAAGATAAACAAATTTGTCGGTATTAATGTCTCGAGAATGTTCGCCCATCGGGGTCTTTTTTGTTTTTCGAAACAAAAAAATTATTCAGCTTGAAATATGTCGGTAACATTTTGACAATACGGTTTTACATAACCGAATGGTTGGCATGTTGTCAACAGCAAATGTATTTTAATTACTAGACAGTTTATTATACAAGCATTTCTAACTCAATAAATATATCAAGCTTTTAAGTCAGTCGAATATATTACCAAAAATTAGTCTGACACGTTTATAAATATAACCGTTTAGTTTTTATAACATGAGATTTTAAAGTGAGCTCATGTGTACCGAAGATATATTACACAGTGTGTTCTTCCAGTTAAACTTTTATCACCATTTACCTACATTTACAAATATAAAAATACAATCGAAATCGGCCGCAGGGTTATTTTTACAATTAGAATGAAAAACCCACGTGACAATACCTTGAATGAAACGAAACTATCGTGTTTTGTTCGACTATACCAAAACACTTGGCAATAACAAATAGTTTATTCGATATAAGTACCTAGATATTTGTGCAACAGGATTTAGTATCGTGGCCAGAAAGAAATCAGTACCTAACTAAAAATCACGTATTTTACGACAAAAATATATTTGACCAATATTATTTCCACAAGTCTAAGTTATACGACCATCGTAAATTATGTAAAAAATAATAATACCTACTCTTCTTGTTACAACATTTGGGTAGTAGCAATAACTATGGATTTTATGAGTTTACGCTTTGTGATATGCTTTGTAAATGATGGAAGTGAAAATAGTCTATAAATTGTCATGTTCCTATGCTCTACACATCGTAAAAATTATTTCTCTGTTATTACCTTGGTTATATTTTTATTGCTATTAAAATGCCAAAATTTCATTCAGTAACCTTGTTTACATTCCTGTCAATGGACGAGTGATTAGTTCGTTTATCTGTGTTTGATTTCCGTTCGATTTTTGATTAGTTCTTTTATGAAAGCAAATGACAAGTAGTTGGGTTATTAGATTTCACGATATGAAGCTGTTTAATTGATAATTATTGATTACAATCCATTTACGTACCTAATCAGTTTGATTGAATCGTTTATTAGTAGATTTGGTACGTAATCAATACCTACCTGCAGTTATCAATAATTTTTTTCATTACAATGGTTTTCAAAATGATTTCTTGCTTTTGATTGATCTGTGTTTCATGTAATTAATTATTCGATCAATGAATTAAAAAGGCAATACAAAACTAGATGGTATCTACGATTTATTTTTCAGCATATTTTCAAATAAAAATAAGGAATAATTTTTACCTAACGAATCCTAAACCCAGTGATAATTGCACACTGGTTCAAAATATTAATTTAATTCAGGAAAATCGGAAGCTCGTCAGTTATTTTCTATCTCAACTTCTCAATATTTCAATTCAGACCAAAATTTGTAAAAATTAAAAATCAAATATCAAATAAATTATAAAAATGGATAAAATTTAAAAAAAAGTAACAATCTACGTTTTACAAAATGGCTACACTGATGTCGAATACGAGAAAATTCCTTTCAGTGATTGCGCATGCGCTATCGAATAACCGACGTTTGTTGATTTGGTGATAATTTTTGAAAAACTACAAGAATTTGTGTTTTGAATAATTTTCTAAATGTTTTCATCGTTTATTGCTTTTTTGAAAACGAATCATCTTTTTTAAGGATAAGTGCGACTTCCCCAAGCATTTCGTTACCATCAACATGACGTCCGCTCTATATTTAGAGCATTACTTGGACAGTAAGTTCTTGTAGAAGACTTCTTGAAAGGTATATCATAAAACAAATTATTCACCTAAACCTTCTTTCAGGTTTGGAAAATTTACCAGTAGAATTACAGCGGAATTTCAAGTTGATGAGAGAATTAGATTCTCGAGCACAAGAGCTAATGAAACAAATCGATAAAACGGGAGATGATTACCTAAATAATATTAAAATCTTTAGCACCGAAAAGAAAAAAGAACATATGAACGAGATTCAGAAACTGTTCACCAAAGCCAAAGAATATGCTGACGATAAAGTGCAGTTAGCTATCCAAACTTATGAATTGGTAAATTCACTCATTGTCATTATAATTTCGTTCATTGTGGAATTTTCTTCACATTGTTTTCTTGTTTGGTCATCAGGTTGACAAACACATTCGTAGATTGGATTCAGATTTAGCCAGATTTGAAGCCGAAATTCAAGATAAAGCAATGAGTAGCTCTAGAACTCAAGAAGAACCCCCAAATACTCATAAACGTACGTAAATTTATTTATTTCTATGTTCAAATGCCACATTAATCTTACCTTATTGGCTGGCATTCAGGTGGACGAAAGAAATTACCAGATAAAGACGTCAAAAAGAAAAGCAGCGGCGAAGAAGAAGCTGCAGCCAAAGCTAATAAAAAGAAACAGAAAAAAGGTACGCGGACATCCGTATTTTACATATTTTGGAATTGTGTAATTTTTCTTCAACGTTGATTAGGTATTCTGAATAAAGCTACCGCTGTTTCTTCGAGCAAAATCGTCGCGTCTGCTGCCGAAACGAGTTTCAGCGCCATACTACCAAATGTTTCTCATTCCACTGATGCAATTGATATGCCAGTAGATCCAAATGAACCCACTTATTGCCTCTGTAACCAAGTATCATATGGTGAAATGATCGGTTGTGATAATTCAGACGTAAGTATTCTTTAATTCAACGGTGAAAAGATAAGGTATGTTTTTATGACGTGTCTTTTTGTTTCATTTCAGTGTCCTATCGAATGGTTCCATTTCGCTTGCGTTAAACTTACAACGAAACCTAAAGGGAAATGGTATTGTCCGAAATGTATTTCAGATAGAAAAAAGAAATGATTGTGATTTTCATATCCTTTGTAAATACTCGTTTGAAAACTGTTGCAATAAGTGAATTTATGTTATAAAGTTTAATATTATGATTTGATACATTTACAATATTGATATCAGTCTTTTTATTTATTTACGGAATTGAGGTATTGAATCTTATACAACATTTAGATGGCAGTACTGTCCAATTGTAAACGTAAGATAGCCTCGTTTGAAATTCTTTTTCGCATAGGTTCCCAGTACTCGTCAGAGTATTATGTAATTTCTTCATTTCGTCCGGATTATGTTTATGAGTCACTAGGTACGAATTAAAGCACCCTCTGGATTTATACTCTGTGTCGAATCGCGTATCGTGTACTCGAGTGATATTCAAAGGAGAGAGCCAAGATCCCACAGAGACGTCTTCAGTTTTATAAATACTGCAAAACAACCACAAATTAGCAAACTACTTCTATAACTTCCTACTCGATACCTAAATTACATTACTGCACGATTCTCACTTGAAATATGCACTATTATGAGCAATAAACTGAACTAGACGTTGGGATAATACATATCCACCTCCCAAAGCGTAAGGTAAATATCGATCACACAGAAACCAATTCGATTCTTTCCATTTTCCGGTCTTCTTTACGTGAGCAGATCCGTCAAAAAATCCCCAATACAGAGTCGTCGAATTGTTATATTTGTTCTTCAATTCACTGACGATATTCGTCACACGAATGTAAGAATCGTCGTCAGCTTTCAATAAGAATTTAAAATCCCATAATTTATTCACCGTGACGAACGACTGCAATAATTTTGTAGTAAGGGCATCGTACGAATCGCTTACATTTTTCAAGAATAGAATATCGTGATAGGTGATGATTTCAGCTTCTATGGTATGGATGTCGTATTTGAGATCTTCCTCTGCGATGACGAATACATGTTTGACGTTAGGGATATCTGTACTGAGCCAAGTTTTCCGGATAACTTCTCGCTTTTCCAAGTTTCCGGCAGCTGATAGAATTAGAATTATTAAATAAGTACTTGGTAATTTCTCTTCTCTAAGGTCATGATTGCTGGAACGGATGTTCAAGATCGAACGTGATTTATCTACATTAATAAAAATAATCAAAGTACTGAGAAATAATAGAATTAAACAAACTATACTCCATAAAATTCGAATTTGTTTCATAATTTTTGATAATTCTGATTTTTTGGTTTATTTTTCTTTTCATTTTTTCCTTGAGAAAAATATTTTGCATAATGGTACCACTGGTTTTTTGTTTACAAAGCACAGAAAAAATGTTGGCGATTCCAGAATCATGATTTTTCTGTGCTTTGGGCCAATCCGTGTTGTAAATAAAACATTTTTGTGTTGCGATTATGAAGATAATTGTCGCGATTAGGTTGTAAAATGTCGTAGAATTCCATTATTTATTAATTATTTCCATTATTGAATCGTAAGTTTCAATTATTCATACTAGTACACTTCCACTGAACTGTAAACCAATACGATGTCTTCATTCCAGGCCACTTGCCAACTTGATCGAACAACGATATGGAAAACACCGATACTCAGGAAACTACGAAAGCCGACGCTTTAGATATAGAAGATTTGGTAAAAGATGGAAGAAACAAATATCCGGTGGTATGTGTCCGATGTCCTTCTAGAATTCTCAACTCGAACGCCGCAGATTACAAAGAAATAGAGGTACGTTTTACTTGAATATTAACCTTCGAACAAACACAATTCTTTAATCTAGTAATTTTACAATCTAGTTTCCTCTACCGCTAATGACCTTATCAAAGGATAAAATCCGTAATGAAACAATCGATAAAGAGAATCTAAACCAATTTTGGATGGTGGCTGATAAATACGGCTTCGAAAACGTTGGCTTTTCGAATACAGTATCCGGCTTGAAATATTTAACTTGTGCCGATTGTGAAATCGGTCCAATTGGTTGGTTTGATCCTGCATCTCAATTGAGTTACGTTTCTTTATCGAGGATTAAACATTTATCATAAATCTACGCGTGTCAAGGTAGATCTACGGTAAGAGGAAACGACTAGAAATTAAGAATTAGTAATATGAGATTACAAATGTCGTACTTTTTTACCGATCTTTGATCGAATACGTCTTCCAGTTTGTTCTTGAGTGGATCGACGTTCCTCATGCAACATTACCGTCTATTATTTATCAGTTTACGTACAATTACCCGATTAATTCACATGCTTGGAATCGAGCTGCTAGTCTATGTTAATATGATAAGAGCTTAGAAATTATTCCCCATTTTTTTCTCTGCTGTGTGTGCAACTGCAAACACAAAACACAAGATGTGTGTGATTTTATGATGTAATTTTTCATCATGCTTTATTTTTCGTACTATTTTAATCGTGTTTGTTAATTCGATACTGCGTGATTTATTTTTCATTTGCAAATTGTTTGATATTTTATCGATTTATTTGTCTCGAATAAAATTGTATTTGAAATTTTTTTTCTTGTTTTTAGACGATAATATGGGATCTTGTGAATTATGATAACTGTGCATGTTTATTGAAAACTTAGTAAGGTAAGTCAATGGAATTTATTTTTCTAATAATCTGTTTGCGTCAATTGATCTCTCCAAATCCTGAAACAACATTCTTGATCAGGTTTTGAGTGAAAAAATGAATTATTGTAATGAAAAAAAATCTTCAATTCGTATTATTTATTTCAATATGAAAACTTACAATTAAGAATTTCTTTAAAAAGTATAATAATAGTCCCAGTTAATCACGATCTTTTTTTGGTACTTGACTAAATTTCGATTCGAAGCCTTAATATTGCAAATAGATAGCATTCATCTAGACAATTAAATTACTCTGTGATACTGGAGCTTTCGACAAGGCAGAAGTAATTAATCATATTACATAAAAACGAAAAAAAAATACAAATTGTAACAGCTTAACAATATTTCGAGATTTTCAAAGAATTATTTATTCGTTACAATATACAAACATAAAATAGGAATGACAGATAGAGGGGGAGAGAGTGCACGATACATAATTTTTAAATTCTTAATACTAATACGTTTTTTAAAATAACTCGGGGGAGGGAAAAAAAAGGGAAGTATGGTTAATTAGTCCAAATTTACTTTTTTCTTTAAAATCGCTAAAATTTTCCACACATACACTTATAATTAAGATTTTTTTGCCATGTTGAACGAAATAAAAAAATTCTTATTCTAACGCGCGTAAAATTTTAATACTGAATGAGTAAGAATGTTGTTCGGATTAATATACTGGCAACTTAAATAAATAGAAAAAATACGCCGATGAAATTTTCGACAGTTTTTTTTTCGAATTCCTCAAGAATTCATTTTGCTGCAAGAAAAAAACGAACAAGGTTAGTCGAAGTGTGAGTAATGCGAGAGTAATTATTTGAATTTGATTGAAAAATACCTTCGACAGGATTATAAGATGGCAGTGCCGCGATTCTTTCTTTTTCTTCGTCGGTTTCGTCTCTGGCTATCATGAGAGTATGGCTCATACCGCACGATATATGCTCAATGTAGATACCTTCGAGTCTTTTAACTTCTAACGGCGTAGTTGTACTTTTTCTCATTTCTCCCAAGCCCTGTGTAAAATAATACATTAGTAAATTTTCAAAATAAGGTAAAAAAACGTTTATCGAAGGATTTAAAACGTACTAATTCTCCAAAAGTCGGACTCGGTCCAAAAGCAATGACGCTTTCGTCAGCAGCGACAACGATACTAGTGTAAGAACACCCTACACTGCGTACTTTCCATCCTTGTAGGTCTCGGACCGGTTTCGGATACATATTTGCTTCACCAGTTTTCTTTGTCAAACCGAACAAATACACCATACCTGGAAATGTAAATAAAAAAACAATTACAGCGGTTTCATTCGGTTATCGGTTATCTTATCTTTTCTTTAGCCGATAAAAACCACATGTACCGTGCTCATTGACCGCCATACTGTACGATGATCCGCAATGAACGGATTTAACGCCACGACCCGTCGTGCAGAAGAATTGTAATAGTCGTGGCATCATTTCGTCTTTCGTATCTGCATGTCCTAAACGACCATAACCGCCGAAACCCCACGAAAAAACTCGTTTACGAGAATCCAAAGCAACCTAGAATGATTACGGTGTGATTAATTTGACCTCACGGTGCAGATAAGAAACGAACGGCGTTGTACCGTGTGATTTGTGCCACTCGAGATGTCGATTATCTCTGGAAAATCGACGGGATTTTGTCGGTTATCGCGACCTTTTTCCATGTATATCGATATCCTTTTTGGAACTTTTTCCGTATTGTACGATACTTTATTCGCTTGTGCGATGTACTCGCCGTTTGTTCCATGTCCTGCGAAAATAACCGGATAAGTATGGATAAAAGGAATACCGCAAAAATGTGAATAATTACCTAATTGACCATATTCTGGTGATCCGAACGAATATAATACTCCTTTGCAATCCAGAATCATACTGAATTCAGCTCCGCAAGATACTTTAACGATCGGAGGACCGGTATATTTAACCTGAACGAATACAAAAGGTTTAATCGAGATTACAATTGGAGAAAAAAATAGTTTCGGGTGGACTTACCCTCGTTGGCGTTGGAAACATTAAATTCATGGAGTTAACTCCTAATTGTCCCATTTTGTTATCGCCGCAAGCGAATACTGTTCCCCTATCTATACAAAGCACAAATTAATCAGAAAAAATCGCCAGAAAACAAACCAATTTTTAAACCGTGAGATACGAACCGGTCAGCAAAATCGTATGATTACGTCCGACAGCAGCACCGACAAAAGTGAAATTTTGTACATTATCCATCGGCGAAGGAATATCCTTTCGAGGACAGTCTTTGATACCCAATTGCCCTTTATCATTACGACCTGCCGAAAAACACATCAGATGAAAAATTCAATAACATTTGACCATAAATTAATCAGAACTCACCGAAGGATAAAACTTTGCCTTCTTCTGTGATGAGAATAGTATGCGCCGAATTGCAATTACTGACCGCATATCGAATACGAGTTTGTTCGAGTGGTGCTAACCGATGAGGAATGTATAAATTACGTCCAACCGGAGTTTTGGCTCCTTTGGCCGGTGTTCTGCGACCAATCGCGTCCCAATTTGTAGCGCCGCAGATGAGCAACGTGCCCACATGAGTCGGTCCGGGCACTCGCTGTAAGCACACAAAGGTATAAACAAACACGTCGAATAACGGTAATTTGTATCGGATGCGAGAAAACTGACCCACTTAATATGGAAATCTAATCGCAAACAACAATAAAAAGTATATCATACCAAGCCGGAATCTTCGGAGAGTAAATCCTCTAAATCGTCTTTTGTATCGCCGAAATCATTTTTCACATCATCGGTGCTGGCTTCTGATGCGCTATCGAATTCGCTATCGTTACCGTCTTCATTCTGTTTTGATTTACGTTGTTTCCTTTTGGCACTACCACCGTCACCGGCATTTTTCCGTTTACTGCTAGTCGAAGACATGTTCGAAAAATGAAAATTTAAATATTACGATAATGAATTCACTGTACAAACAAGACGGCACAATTCAAACAAAACAGATGAAGACAATGGCAGTAGACTCAAATCTCGCATAGAGAAGCCGTTGAGAAAACGAAAACTCTAGTAAAAAGAAATAAAAAATCTAATGCCACAGAATCACAGATCAAACTAAACCACATTGAGAAAAATGTGTATAAATGACAAATAATGAGAAAAGAATCAAAAGAAAGAAAAAAATAACCAAAGAGAAATGAACAAATGATTAATAGTCGAAAGCGAAATTAAAAAAAAGAAACAGTGTTTACGAGTACATGACGTGTGTGTAGTTCTCTTCTCAATGGTTCCCACTTTGTTAGTCAGGTTTTCATGAAACATACCAACTTCGCGAATTGAATAATGTATTATTCAAATTCGAATGATTTTACCGATTCCTGAAGCAATTTGATTTCATCTTTATGCGTTTTCTTCAAGTTTATGAGATAAATTCGCGAGATGAAAGAAAATATCCCAGTGGCGGTAATTTGAGAACACATGTTTTATGTTTTGTTTTCATCTGTCGTTCGTATAGAAATGCTCAAAATTCCCATTCGGGAGTTTCCATAATTATTTAATTAAATGATAATTATTGTTTTCATGGTTATTCAAAATTTTATTATGATATTTGATCATTTTTAAGTAAAAAGAAATACAATTTAATTATTAATCTCATCGTAAGATGAATCTCCTTACAAAATTCCGCGAAATTCGTACGTCAGTGTTGCCATTTGATATAATTAATAAAGTAAACAATTTGAAAAGCGTGTTTAGAACTTTAGATTATGATTCCTTTGGTTTTATTTCTGTATGATTAATTTTCTAAAATTATTTTATTCAATTTTCGATCAATTTTATGCCACTTGCTTCCTTAATCCTGAAATATTTCGAATTCGTTTGAAAAAAATTCTCATAAATTCTTTCTAAATATTTATTTTTCTTACACTGATTTTTTACAATGATAAACACAAATCAGATAAAATTTTTGTCAAAATATGAACGTAAATGAACTCGAATTCCGTCTTTATTGTTAGCAATTGTTGAATAGTCGTGGTAAAATAGTACATTAGTTTTGTAAAATGTTCATTGTCGGTCTGACAGGTGGCATTGCCACTGGAAAAAGTACTGTTTCTGATATATTCATCGAAAAAGGAATTCCTGTCATTGATGCCGATCTGATTGCTAGAAAAGGTGATCCCATATCTATACGTTTCAATACCTTAAATTTATTCGCAAACACCCTCGAAATAGTTTTAATAAATTATATTTTTTATATGGTTTAGTTGTCGAACCAGGTAAAAAAGCTTGGTACGGATTAAAGCGAGCTTTTGGTGATAGTATATTCGAAGAAGATGGCCGACTGAATAGAGAAGCTTTAGGAGACTTGATATTTGACAGTGCGATTAATCGTAGAAAACTTAATGAAATTACACACCCGGAAATCTACAAAGAAATTGTCTGGAGTACGATTAAATGTTTCTTTAGAGGTGAATATCGATGCATCGTAGTTGATTCTTCAAGTTTAAATATCATATTGACATATTTCGTGTTTGAAATAGGACACCAGTTTGTCGTTATGGATTTACCATTATTATTCGAAACCGCTTACATGTTGGATTATATTTATAAAATCATCGTTGTCACGTGGTATGTGATCTACATTCGTAACGAAAAAATAACACCTATATACGATATTTAAATCATGTTGTGCACGTGTAATTGTACAGCGAAGAAGATTTACAACTTCAACGTTTAATGGAACGTAGCGGTATGAAAGAGTTCAAAGCGATAAAACGTATCGAAGCTCAAATGTCTCTAGATGAGAAATGTGCAAAAGCCGATTTCGTGGTGGAAAATTCCGGAAGTGCTGCTGATACTAGAGAACAAGTTCTGCGTATTATTGATAACTTACGCGCGTCCAAGCATCATTGGAAAATTCGTATCATCGTCGGTCTGCTATCGGCCGGGTTTCTCTCTATTATTTCATTATTAGGACTGGTGTTTCTTAGATGATGATTTCGAAACTGTTAATTATCTCTAGTCTGATTCGTATAGTACAAGGAGGTTTTGTAGACGAGCCATTCAACATTTTCGTTAAGTAGTTCTTCCTATTTTTTTTTCGCGTGTCATTAGCGGCTTACAGTATTTTCATCGCTTAATTGTAGACAGCGGGGTACAATTAAGGGGTAACATTTATTTTTTTCATCGGTTCGACTGATATTTCTGTTACGCTCATGAATTTTATAAGCATTTGATCGATGTGGTTGTTTTAAGCATTCCAAAAGTTTATTTCAGGTTTTTTAATTTTTCGTTTTTAAAAAAAAAAAAGGTTTTAACATTTTAATTTTTTTTTTTGTTTCTGGAGGACGAGTTTTATTTCTTTTTATTTCACTTCGGTATGTTACCATTATTTGTAAAATAACTTATTTTTATGCGAATTATTAGCTCGCAGCTGGGATGCATTTTTTTTCAGCAGATGTTTTGATATCGAAATCGAATATAATTTTCAAATAAACATATATCGGATTTGTGGAATTAGATGTTATTGCGTTTGAATTATTGCTGAGGTTAATTTCATTCGTCTTTTTGCTATTGAAATGACCTTCAGAATTTCGGTATTCTTCTGGTTTAAATTTATACAGTTTCCGAATACCGCCATGACCTACTTAGAAGCTGATTGAAGGAGATTCAAGAAGTAGTAAAATCATAATTTAACGTAATTCTTTACTGAAAATTTGTAACACAGTATTTTACAACTTAAAAAAAAAGAAAAGAAAATATCTTAACATTAGCTACATAGTTTTATCCGATTCTGAGATCTTCTCATTTTGAAAAAAAAACTTTCACCCGATCGTAGAAAGCTTTATTAAAATAAACCTATTTCCAATTTTTTACAAAATAGATTCAAAATAATGTGCGAAACTTTTACGCATATTTTCTTTATTATTTACTATTTACAACGAAGAAAAAAAAAATTACGAACTATATTAACATGTCTAGAAAGAATAACAATAAACAATAACTATGTAAATTCAAAAAAAAATCCAGAAAAATGAACCGATAACTCTTCAATTCCATAAATTATCGAACAAGTTGTACAAGGAACTAGCGAAATCAAGATTTGATACGTATCTACTCTATTGGAAATATTCAGATCAGTTGAAATTGACACAATGACGCATATTTAAATAAAATTTCGGGTCAATGATATATAACTGACTGAATCAAATTGTGTGCTCTCGGTTGCTGCAATTTTACCCTTATGCCTGAGTTTAAAAAATAAATGCATCTCGTAAGCCAGAATTATTCTACTTTTACATACACAAAGTAGAATAATTCGATCCCTAATGAAGCAATGTAATTGTAGAAGTTGAAAGGAAGCCGAAAAAAAGCTCAATGTCGTTAAAAAAATCACGAAACTCATCCATTTAAGAATCGCCTTAAATCCTGAAGCTGTCACTGTAACAATCTCGTTCGATATACCGGTGTCAATGATGCTGTAATGCACTTTGTATAATAGTTGGCCTATTTAATATAGGATACGAAACCAATTGGGACTCTTGTTGTATTGTGGCCGTCAAAGTGGTTCCATTTGGTGTATGAGCTACTGTACCTACTGGAGGTATTTGCATCGGAGCTACAGATACCGCCGCTATTGATACCGGTGTAGCAGCCACAGCTGCCAAGCTCACAGGTACTGTGGCTACACTTGCAGCTACCGTCCTCAGTACTTGAGGATTTTGCATGTTTACTTGGCCTTGAGGTATGGTACCAGTATTCGTGATGGTTACAGCTGGGACTGTGACGGCGGTCAAACTAGGTGTAGTTTTTTCTCCAATTCTTAAGCGAGCGTTTTGTTCTAGCAGGAATTCGTTGGTGGCTTGTAAATCGCTGTTTTTTTTGGTTAAATCGGATAATCTTTGTCGTAACATTTCGTTTTCGCTTTCGAGTACCTGAAATTACACACGGTTAGATCCGAGAAGAACTAAATGGTTGGAAAAAAGAATCGAAATTTTATACCCATAATTTACGATTGTCTGAGCTTTCGCAATTTCGCGAACTCAACTCTGGACTGTGATTGTGAATACGACGACGTTTACATTCGCATCCGTAGTCTTCGTATTCGTTGCGGTAGAGTTTCGGCTCGAAGGATATTTGACAACAGCGATCGTCCGGTTTACGATTGTTTAATTTGACAGCGACGAGTTTAGGTCTTTCAGTTTCATACGGCTTTTCTTCGGGCATGTGGCGAAATTTACACGAATCTCGTTTACATTTTCCTGTTATTTGAGAAAGTCGTGAAATTCGAGAAGAATATAATGAATAGATTCTCTACGATAGGGTCACCTTTGAAATAATCTTTGCAAACTGGTCCACATTCGTCCAAGGTTTCCATTATCCTACGATAGGCATCGTGTACGTGAGGCAATAATTCTCCAGTTTTGTTGTAATACTCTTCGTCTTCGGCAGAACAATGTATAAATCTGCAACCGATCCTGGTGCAGCCACCATTTTGGAAATCGTGACAAAACACGTACACCTCTTTGCCATCATCTCTTTGAGGATGAAAATATTTACCTGCCAACCAGATCGTAATTAGGTATCGAAAACAAGCATCGCGTAACTTCATTACTTACATTGTTCCCCTCGTTTGCATAAATTTCTTAAGAAATCTCGACATATAATTAGTTTTTCCGTTGCTCTATCATTCTGCATTTCACATCTTCTACAATTTGCCTCGCATTCGTTCATATTTGTTATCAACATAGGGTGTAAGGGATAGCTTCGACCTCGAATGATAGCTGTGGAAAACAAAGACTTAGAATTGTTTATTAGGGGTGAATTAGTCGGGAATTGCTGAAGCAAGGGAAAGCTCACCTGCATAAGTACAATTCGTATCGATTATGCAATCTGTATGTAAGTTTACTGTCCAGAAATTAGCCGTTTTTATTTCAACGTAGCAATCTTCTGGGTTTTTGATCGGGCCGTTTGAGGTTTCACTTACTGACACGCTCGTCTTTGCATGATCTTTCGGGCAGAATATTGCGATGAATGTTTAGGTTAGTAATTCACTTATTATTTAAAATGATGATTAAACCTAATATGAATGAAAGTATGGCGAAAATGACGTAAAAAGTTTAGGGAAATGAAAATTATTCAAAAATCTCGATAACAATGTCCAACTATCGATTTTCTAATCTCTGTCATTGTGAAATAGGTCGCTTCTGTTTGCCTATTTATTTGTGGTTTCTCTTTTCTCTTCATTCGTAAATAGATCTGTTCTCAATGTTTTTATCTGTGACCACGCGACTTTTTTTGCATAGAGAATAAAAAAAAATAGATTTTGTCCTCTGGAGTATGGATGTGGTATCTGTGCTTTTAAAGTTCTATGGAAAAAATTGAAAATATTGATAAGCTGTCTGTTGCATTTCCAAAAATTTATGTTTTTCCATCATTTCTTGCTGAAAATTGACTGTATAAATTATTATATAAGTAGTTTTGAAAGTGTAATCTTTGAAATTTGCTCGTCGATAACTGAAAATTTCTTTTAAATACTCGTTTTCTTCGCGCTGTGCATAAATTTTATCTAATCAGAGTTGAAAAACTGCGAACAAAATTAATTGAAAAATTTAATTTGAAATGATTCATAATGAAAATCATCCACGAAGGGTTAATCAGTTTGTATTCGTTTGTAAATACGATAATCCTGTCTCTCATGATAATTCCAATTTTGATTAATTTATTCTCAATTGTGCAATGGCAATCTTGTATTTTATCAATATCGGTCGTTTATATTTCTGTTAATGGATTATACTTCATTTTCGGCGAAAGATGTTTCCTACCGGTAAGAATTAAATTAAACGAGTTCAACTGGCTTAAATCTTTCATTTTTGCTTGTTCTAAAATCATGTTTGTTTACAGGTGGTGATCAGGGCCAGTTTTCTCGGAGCAGTGTTCTCTGCTGGAATATGTGTTAGCTTATTGGGTGATTTGACTTTGAGTATTTTTGGATGGTGAGTATGAATTCACCGTTACAGCTTTGATTAAAGTTCTACTTTATTAATTGATGTATTGTCGTGAAAAGGTACGTTTGTGTATTATCATTCTTCCATTATTCGGAGTACTTGGCCATAGCTGTTACAAATCCGAAGACTTTGACCACTGACGCGTTCATGTTAAATCACAGTCTCGCTTATAAAACAGCAGCCTGTGCTAGTTGGTTGGAATTCTTTTTGGAGTTTTATTTTTATCGAGGTATGGATAACATGTGCATGAAATTGTGATACATATCTGAAGTATGTTGATTAATTTGGCTATTAATGTTTTCAGGTCTGAAGAATTATTATTACATTAGTATCATCGGTTTAATACTTTGTATTTGCGGAGAAATAATACGAAAATTATCCATGCTTACTGCCAGTACGAATTTTAACCACATTGTACAAACTGTCAAAGATCGTGATCATATTTTGGTGACTCATGGAATCTATAGTATTTGTCGACATCCCAGTTATGTTGGCTGGTTTTACTGGTCCATTGGTACTCAAGTAAGTTGAACATGGCAAATGAAAAAAAATTCTTGAGATGGGGTTTTAATAGAGAAACGTTTTTCTACAGCTCATTCTAGTCAATCCAATTTGCATTATTGTTTATGCCATGGCCAGCTGGACTTTTTTCAATAATCTAATCTTAGTCGAAGAAGAATCATTGATCAGCTTTTTCGGTGAAGAATACATTATTTATAAGTCTAAAGTTAATTCTGGGCTACCATTTATCAAAGGAATTTCATTAGACTGATAATTTGTTTTCCATCTATTTTTTTTGTCTGAAAATATGAATTTTAAAAGAAGAATTGAATTGAATATTTTTATTAGTACGAATGTATGTAAATATGTCTTCGACTGGTATAGTTTATATTTTGTGTTGAATTTTTTTCGATTAATTGTGTTTTTTTTTGTAAGGTTATGTCTGTAATAAAACTGTTGAAATCTTTTAAAACACCTACGCCTAGACAACTAGTAAAGAATCTCCATTGTTTTTAATTTTTAATCAAAGGTGACTGACCAATTCAACGACTGATACAATAAATTCAAATTTTTAATTCGAAAATTTTTTCCAGGGCTGGGAAACTGAAATCATATCAGTTTCAGTTTCGGTTTTCAGTTTCAGTTATAGTTACAGTTTTCAGTTTCAGTTTTTTGTCATTTCAGTTTCAGTTACAATTTTCAGTTTCAG
>FIZU01028425.1:0-11159 GCA_900064475.1 Pseudococcus longispinus
ACTTTGAAAATTTTCACAGACAATGCTAACTTTTAAACATTTTGTCAGACTTTTTTGGGCTTGAAAAAATTTTAGAGATGATGCTGACTTTTAGACATTTTGTCAGACTTTACTTTTGGACATTACCTATGTCAGACTTTTTTCGAACTTTAAAAAATACAAGACATATCCATGTACCAATATGTCTGCTTGAAGAGTTTTTTCTTGCAATATGTCATCAATGGCACCTAGACTCATCATTAACCTGAATTTGGACCAAATTGTTTATTTTTTCAATTTTTTTTCAATTTAATTTTAAAGTACCTACTCGAATGACGTCATTTTGAAAACCCACGACCCCCTCCCAGGTAACCTGAGGGCCTAAAATTCATGTCTGAGCATGTTTCAACTCAATATTTGTTGTATATTGCAATTTCAGCAAATTCGAGGGTTTTAAATTTTTTTTACCAATTCTTACGAATTAAATATTTCTCACTACAAAAAATTCTGCAGATATAAGACACAATGAAAAAAAATTTGAATTTTGTTAAAATTGCAATTTATGACAAATATCGAGTTGAAACATGTTCAGACATGAATTTCAGACCACCACGTCATCTCAGAGGGGATTGTGGGTTCCCAAAATGGCGTCATTCGGGTATTTTCAACGAAAACTGGGAAATATGGAAGAAATGAACGAATTTGGTTCAAATTCAGGTTGATGAAGTTTTTAGATGACCTTGATGATATTTTGCAGTAAAAAAAATTTCACCCAAAAATGACGCTTTCAAGGGCAGAAAATGATGAAAAAATTGATTTTTTGAATTTTTGAAGGTCTTCCACCATATTAAAAAAATTTGAAAAAAATATATGTTTTACATACAGGCATACTTAGGTACATAATAATATCAAGATTTTTTTGCAGGTCTGAAACATGTAGATATTACACTTTGAAATCTTAAAACTCAGATTTCAGTACGAAAGAAAATTCGAAAAAAATTGAAAAATTTTCCAGAGACAACCCTTGATATGGTCCATTATCCCTGCAAGTTTGAAAAAATTCGTTTGGGAATTTCTGAATACAGAAATTTATATAGAAAATGGGCATTTCGGGCGTTATGAGGGGTTAGAGGTGAAGTGGGGGGGGGCAACATTTTTACCAGGGAGTTTTTAGACAGTAAGAACCAACTTCCGCTAGAAAGTTTGAAAATCCCAGCCAAGGGCCAATTCACCATTCTCACCCGGCTATGCTCTTTAAGTAAATCGTCATGACTGGAGAAATTAACAGATTTCTGGGAATTCATAATTATAAGTTGTCAATCATCATTTTTATGAGACCGATTTGAACTGTTTTTCTGAGAAAAGTTTCAAATGTGGAAGGAGATGAGGGAGAAGGGGGTTCGAAACAACTGGTGAAATGATGTTCAAAATAAGTGGTAAAAAAACTCAAATTGTAAAAAAATATTACTTTAGTTTGTAAAAGTGAGATTTTTCAATATTTCACATTTTTTTTTTGAGATATTCTTGAAAATTTTATGACTTTTTAATTGAATATCCATTCAAAATTTGCATTCAGATCATAAGAGTTTTTCCATTGGCTGCCCCTCCCCATCTTTTGTGCGAATTGGTTGTGCATGGCATAATTTTGTTCCATAGGTATATCCACTATTTTTTCAGATTTCTAGAATTTTCCAGGGGACACATAATGTTTATATTATCAGACTGAAATCTGGGAATAATTATTCATGATCAGATTTAATTGTACTACTTCATATACGTGGAACAAAAAATTAATTCGCGTAAAATTTGAAATTTCCCATAAAATTATGTCACTTTAGTTTAGGACTTCCCCACGCCCCTCAGGACCACCATAAAAAATGAAAGGGTACAGAGAATAGTTTCAGACAAAAATTGCTCATTTTTGAATTCTATTTCTAGACAATAAAAGTTTGTTACAAATTTTTGACTTGAACCATGGTTTCTTCAAAAAATTTTAGGTACCTAAAGCTGTAATAGGTATTCATAGCCAAAATTTTAAATACTTCAAATTCGATACAAATTCCGCCAGTTTTCAGCAAATAACTCGAAAAACTTCAAGAATAAAAAAAGGATAAGATATAGCGGGGTAATTGCAAATGAAAAATCGTATCCGAATGAAATTTGTACAGGAGATGCTTTAGAGTACAGTGGTTCTGGATCATCCTTTTATATAAAAACAACTAAGGTACAGACGATTCACAAAGCAAGTCTGTGGTATTTGAAAAGAAAAATTATTTTTCATTTCAAATACCACTACCAGAGATTTGTCAATGTTAATTTCTGACATGAAAAAGCGACTTTTTGAGCGAACTAGGGGTTGTACAAAAAAAATTAGTAGAAGCAAAATTGTAGAAAATGAAATTTCCTTTCTCTAATGGACGGTCAGCTTTTTCCTGCGAGGCTTAGTTTTCCAGATATTTTTACTGAAACTCCGAAAGTTGAAAAATTTAATTTTGATTTTTCATCGTAGATATCTTGAAAACTAAGCACCATAGGGAAAAAGTAATTGCTCATTAAAGGAAGAAAATTTTATACTCTACAATTTTGTTTCTATTCATTTTTCTCGTATAACCGTTAGTTCGTCAAAAAATCTATTTTTTGAGTCAAAATGATAAGAAATTGGTAAATTTTATTTAAAAAAATTAGTTTTACGAAGAAATTTTCCGTGATAGAATTTTTTTATATTATTTTTTGTGATCAGCAAATTCTATTGCAGGATTGCATAAATAGTGATATTTTTTTTTACTAAAATCACCAAAAATCAAGGAAATTTGCATCATTAAAAATTGGAAAATAAATTTTTGTTTTTTCAAGTCTGACAAAATATCAAAAATGAAAATTTTTTTTATCACTTTTCAATTTATGGAAATATTTTTTTGCAATTTCAAGTGACATTTCAACAAAAAATCATCAAGAATAATAAACTCAATTGTAGTTGTAAAATCTTCCCTTTTGACAATGTCTGATAAAATTTTAAAAATCAACTACGTCCAACATTCAATAGAAAGTCTTATAACTGGTAGAAGATTTTTTCAACCCCCTTCTCCACACTTCGTCATATTTACATCAAAGAGTCAAATCGCTCTATCTCAGTAGTGAATCGCCTTTTTGCAAACTAATTTTAATATTTTCATGCTTTATGCTAATTCATTCAAACTTCATTTTTCAAACTTGATAGGTACCATTTATTTTTGACCTTCAAAAAAATGCATCTATCGTTTAACAATTCTATTCAGAAGTTTCTAAAATAGTATTCAAATAATTTTGGGAACTACTAAGTACTAATAAAGCTAATATCTAATTATTTTCATGGCAAATGTACAAATATTTCACAATTTGAAATAGAAAGCTAAAAATCATAAATTTTGTCAAATAATACCCCCATTCTTACCATTGCAACCAAAATAACTACATCAAATCGATCGCATGCCATGAAAATAAACTCAATTAGGAACCCCTTAAAATCGAAAAACTTAAGAAAATTTTTATTACTTTCGACCGTGCTTTGTGCATATTAGATCGTCGTTCACTGTTGAAAAAAATTTCACATGTCAAAAATCACGAAATTTTCCAACTTTTTATGACATCTGAGAAATAAACTTTTCGATAATTACGTTTCTGACGTAAAATCGACCCATCCCGGCGGGTCAGGCTGCGCATATAAATTGAAATTCAACTTTCTAGACACATTTTCTTTGTTCTCGCCCAATTTAATCGCATAATGGAAAAAAAGATGGGAAAAAGACGTGTTCGTTTATCGAACAAACGCTCTCTTCTATGGTTTAAGGACAATCACCCAGCATTCGGCCACGTCTCCCTCGAGACCCAAAGTTTTCATTGTAATTAGCAAATAACGAGGGAAAATTTTCGTTTTGAATTTACAAAAGAGCATTAAAACTTGATGTTCGTTTAACAACGACGCCGACGAGTTTTAACAGAATAAAATTGAAACGTTTCTCCATAATGATACTTCACTTTCGAGTGTTCTGGTGTGTCACATGAGGCGCAAAACACTTGTTATAAAACTATGTATTCGAACGTATATCTAATCACACCAAGTGGGTACTTTTCGTATCGATATAGTAATTTAATAACTAATATGGTTGCCGAGGAATAAGTATCCTTTATCAAATTTTCATTCCGAGCTTTCCTGTATCGCTCGTAGTGGTACGATACGATAAAAATAAATACCTTCCAATTTTTATCACGTTTTAATGGAATTTATTATTAAGTTCCTTAATGCCAGCAGGGTTTTAGAAAGGGAAACAAATTACCTTAAAACAATTTTTTTTTATGTCAATAACGTAATACCAACGTCATTCGGTGGCTTTGGGTTCGGATACAGAATGATATCAATCAGGTGTTGGTAGGTATCGATCGGCAATGTGGGTGAAAAAAATTCTTTGAAATTTGTACCTAATACCTAGCTGCACGAAATCGAGACCTTTATAATTTCAATGAGGCAAGTATCCATACAAAATACTCGTATCGTGTGGAATAAATGACATAATATTGGGGAAAAAAATCAAGTTTTGTATTTCAATTCTTCGGGGGAAAATTATAGGTAACTAGGTATATAATTATAAAAACTTCCTTCTTTTCTACGTCACTTCCTAGACTACTCGAAATTATTCATCGAAAAACTACTTATAGATATATTGAGTAATTTAGGTATTTCCTAAAAATCGATGACTATGCAGACGCTACAAAGTACAGGCAGGTAAACACTTGGAAATTTCACATCGATGATCGAAATGCCCATTTATAGAATAAGATTGTGCATTAATCATACTAAGAATCTTGCGAACGCAATACGAGCAATCAATATTGCAAGTGTAAATTTTAAGCAAAGCGAACATGACAATAGTCCAATTATTGTTTACCATATTAATTGATACAATTGGTGATAAATCATAGAGCTATGTTTTTAAACAAGCTGCTCGTATTCGCGAATATATTTTATTGTAACCAGGAACGAATATTTATTTATGGCAATTTTTTATTCCACAGTAAACCGAACAATGCTTTCAATCTTTTTTTTTTGTTTCTAAAATACCGAAACGAAGAATGTTGTGATTTAAAATTCGCAAACACTGGAATGTATTTTAATGAGTCATTGACTCGAGATTGAAATACTTGAAATTTTTTTTTCCCAAATTATTTATTACCATGTTTAAATTTTGCACGAATCAGTCAGATAGGTAGTAAATTTAAGCAATTTTTTTCCCCTCGATAAAAATGCACATGTTTTATTACGTAATAGACTATGCATGGCGTGCCAGGTGTTAAACTCCACCTTGTGTAGGTTTGCATTTAATATGGCATGGATTAGCAAATGCCTAGTATTATATTCGATGTAATTACGAATACCGACTCGTATTTTTACAAGCGAAGAAGTTCAACCGTCAAAGCGGTAATCCCTTGAGAAAGGCCAAAAGGGTAGAATAATTCAGGGGGATTATTCGAAGGGTAAAATATCAGCTGTTTGCATTCCATATATTGCATTGCATGTTTTGTATGTTTACTCGTCGTCGTTTAATATCCACCCAAAGAATGGAAACACAAAGGGAAACAATTTGATTTATGATTTAGAGAATACGACGTCTAGAAAAAATTAGCATTAAATAACCCTTAGGATGACGGTAAAGGTTTGGTAATTACCAGTATTACTTATATCAACGCCTAACGGTTAGATTGAATTTTTATATTTTTATCCTATACGTAGTTTGTTTCATTTGAGAGCTTAAAAGTTGAAAAACAAATAGCATTATTATCTATTTTGAGCCAATCTCATTCCTTTTCCTTTATGATAAGGATAAACCAATCATGTTGAAGAATCTGTACGTTTGTTTGTTTACTCCTTCTACAGACTGCAGCAGCTGATTAGGGGTTTACTTGAAAAGTTAATAATTGAAAATGAAGATCCTGCGAGTTCTACTCATTCATTAATATCAAAAAGGATACAATACAAATTATTCAAATTCAATCAATAAAATGTAAGCACTCAACTTCGTCAACTCAACACATAAAAATATCAACTCGTTTTTAGTCTTGCATCTATAGTCTGTTTCACTTGAGAAAATATAAACAAATAGCGATTTGAGCCAATCTCGTTCCTTTATGATAAGAATAAACCAATCACGTTGAAGAATCTCTAGGTTTGTTTATATTTTCTCAAGTGAAGCAGACTTTTTTTTATAGATGCAAGATTGAAAACTAATTGATATTTCTATGTGTTGAGTTGACGAAGTTGAATGCGTATATTTCATTGATTGAATTTGAATAATTTGTATTGTTTCCTTTTGATATTTATGAATGAATAGAACTCGCAGGATTTTCATTTTCAATTATTAAGGATTTTGAAACAATGAACGAGCAACGACGATCAACATACGAATTATAATCTGGTCCATTACGCTATTATAAATCTCATTATTAGAATTACGTCATTCATCAAAGTGAACAATTTACATTTTCTGAAAACTTGAATTCTATCGAATCTTTTCAATTTTTAACGCAAAACTAGAAGCAAAACTCTCTTGCAATGAGCGAATAGCTCGTACCTCGTTCAAGGATGAGCTTGGTTCGTCGCTAATAAATTATAATATTATCAAGTAAAATGAATTGTAGAAAGATTTCGAACACTCACCAGTTTATCAAGCAACCAGGAAGCTGGAAATATCAATGGAATATATGTGACCATATATATCATCGAAGTCCAATCAACTGCGAAGCTGGAAACGTTGTAATATCTTGAAACGATATTTGAGATAATTGAATACTGGATCCATTGCATAGCGTTGGACATCGAATATACGACGAATAATATTAAAATGAACCATCTTCTTCTGTACAATTTGCATTCTGATTTATGACTTTCGATTACTTCGGCCGGTGTGATTTCTTCGGATTTTTCCAAATCAGCGTAGTTACCAGGTAAGGACATTACAACTACGATGAGATTCCGTACGTTTTATGAATTTAGCAAAGAACAATCTCGGATGATTTTTTTCAACATTTACATCGCGTTCGCGGACTAAACACCGGATGTACGATGATTTCACTGATGTACGATGGGAATGAAAAAATACGAGTTCGGCCACGAAATCGGTGCGATAATTCTGGAAAAATTGTAAGCACGTGATAAAATAATAATAATCTAGGTACGCGTAGGTACGATTAAAAGCTACACAAGCTTCTCACTCCACATCGACATCACATGTACGACCTATCTCCTTCTAAGATTTGTTAACTGATGCAAGATTCGACGCCGCACATGCGCAGATCGTTCGCAACGATCACACGACAAAAGTGACGTGTCAACTTGTTCCCACTTGTTTGTAGTCGCATAATTATTACGAATTATTATCGTTATTACATATTCGATTTTGATTAGAATTCGCGACTGGTCTAATTCAATTATATCGAACGTTGTATGTAATTAAATTCAATGAAAAGTTCAATTATCGAGTAATTAGTACGTTTGCGTTATTTTTAACTATTGTACGGAAATGCACGAGTAAATAAAACGCATTCGATAATATGGTAAAAAATTGATTATAAAACATATTTAACAAAGCTATGAAGTGAATTTTTGAATTTTTCTGCTATTAAAAAAAATACTCACCTAGATTCGGCACGCGTTTGACTCATTATGACCTTTGTGTTTACTTTCACTTTTCATATGAATAACTCGGTTGACAAAACCAAAAGTTCCATTAGATATTTATGCGAAAGACGTTTTTGCAGCTTGAAGAGCTCATTTTTCGCGAAATATTACTTCGTTATCACGTTTCTCGACATGAAATATTCACTCAAGTCATAACTCGACGAAACATTTATACCTAGTGGCAGGAATATTTTCAAGGTGTGTGGGTGTCGGTAAAGGAAACGGTTTATTTTGGGGATGCTCGCGATAAAACCTCGCCTGCGTATTGTACACGCAGAATCATACGAAATTTAGTATTGATCAGCTTTTCGTGTATTTATTGTCGCGAATACACCGAAATGTAACTACAACATGAGAATGAAACTTGAACAAATATTTAGCTACCAAATCTACTTATAGCCACTTCGATCAATGAACACGCTCTTGATATTTATTTGGAATTGGAAATACCTACCTAAGATTTCCTTTGTAATGAGGAAGTGATTGGTAATCTATACATTATTAAATATCTTTTTGTTTATCAATCCCAGAAGGTAATTCAAATATTACTAATCGTACCGAATACTTTATTGGATACATTCAAATGAACCGTTAAAACGAATACAACTGATTGATAATGAATCACGAACGAGTAAAAATTAAACTACGTACATCACTGTACAATTTCTTCAGTGTTATTTGCGAACCATGGTCGTGAAACACGTTCCACTCTTATGGATTATTTTCAATTTCAAACAAAACTTTTAAAAAGTGTTCTAATTTCGTAATATTACTAAAAGCTTTTACAAAATGAAACAAAGTTGTGCCATGTGCGAATGTGATTCGAAGTGAAAATCAAAGTGTAGGATACCCTATTGTGCTCTTGATTTAATTTTTCCTTTGTATTATTAAATACAGTGATGCGGGTATCGATGTATTGTTTATTTTAAAATAAAAGATGACGAATTTGATACAAATCAAAGCTTTTGTTTGGGTTAGTAAAACGATCTTTAATTCGATACTTACTCGTGACTGATAACTCGCCGTTCATTTTCTTCGTATATAGGTATCTTGATTAATGGCATTATGGTCGTATTACGAATGAAATAAGATTCAGCTAACGAATTTATTCGCATAAATAAACGAAAACATCATGTAAATATAATTTTGCTACGAACGACAAAAAAACTCGGAGTATTTCAATGGTGTTTCTTATCATGTTATCAATTCAACGAAGTAAACCTTAAAGTTCAATTACAGTGTGTACAGAAATAGGACGAAAAAAATAATAAAATTAGGGAATTTTTGTTACTTTATCACTTCCGCGTTATTGGTGCAATTTATTAGGTACCTACTTAGGTAGGCAGGTCAGGTATATAACCCCATTCCCTTCACTATAAGCTTTTTTATCATTAAAAAAAAAAACAATAAGGAAAAGATAATTATAGTTTCGTACAACTTTTTTTTTTACAACTGTTATACGATTTGAATTACAACACCAGACCGTATATTTAAATTGAGCTTTTTTTTCTTTTTATGAAAAAAAAAAAGAAAAAAAGGCTAAATTTTTTTCTGCTCCCCAAGAATAAGGTCAAGTTCAAATACTTTGGCAAATGGTGAGACATTATCGATAAATACTTATTCGGTGGTTAAATTCAATGCCACATTTCGCTACCCCTTTTCTAATCTAAACTAAAGTTTAATTTATAACTCATCCATTAAAACTTTCTTCGTTTCGGTTACTTTAATTTCCCATTCTCGTGATTTCAAAGGAAGATTATCCCATAGCTGGTAGGTATTTTGTATGGAGTCGAGGTTGGTGTTCATTTCATCCTGTTCGCTGGTTATGTTTAAATAATTAAATTTATTTTCCATCTGCTCCCACACGATATGATTTTCTTCGGTGTTTGGGTTTCTGCGAATAAATTAAAAGTAAAATGAGAGAGATAACATTAATTGGTACTTTTTTTTTAGCAACTTTGTACTAATAGGTTGTAAATTTGGGTTGATAGGAGGAGTGTGATGTTGAAAATTGAAATTCTTGGGCCTTTGTGGTACTCTGTTTCACAAAATCTTTGGGTAGGCACTAAACCCAATTTATGACTGTTGGAACATTATTAACCCAGAAGATAATTATTAATTACATATTCTGGGTGTTCTGTTGAAGGTATTGAATATTTTGCCTGAGTGGTAATGCAGCAAATTGAACTAAAGTTGTGTTACAAGGTTTGTCGATCCTCAGAATTGAAGGAAGAGATTTTTCAACAACTTGCAAGATATAATATATTGGTGAAATTCTTTTAAATCTATTCCGTGGAAAAAAATTCCCTGCAAATTTGATCTCTTGAGAATTTTGCCTAACTTCGAAATTGCAGGAATTATAAAAATTCGAAAATTTGCGAGCTTTATATATGCGTAGGTTGCCTATGTTGAAAATTAAAGGTTCTACGAAGCTTGCAAAATTTCAAAATATTGCAACTTTTGTTATTTTAAAATTAGGTAAAATTTTCACGAGATCGAATTTTCAGGAAAAATTTATCACTTTTTGCCTACAGTTGATCAAAAAATTTTCAGATTTTAGCTAGGGCCTTGGGCTACTGTACAGTGTGTTCTCATAGGAGTGTACCGCCTTCAAACCATAGACGCAACTACCCAAACTACATAATTGTATGCTTAATTTCCGACCCCAAGATTTGAAGGGGCAAAGTTATGCTCTAATAATGGTGATTTTTCAAAATGTAGTGACTATTTTTTTGAAACCTCATCATTGAACTTTTTAAGCTCTACAGAATGAATTACATCTACGTTTTGCCTAACTCTAAAATTGAAGGAGCTGCAATGATTGGAAAATTTGTAGGTTTTGCAACTCCTTCAATTTTCAATCTGGATAAAATTCGGTAAGAGCCATTTTTAATTATTGTAAAGAAATGAGAAAAAGAAATTTCAGGAATCTATGCCTCTTTTTAACTTTTAAATGATTGTAGCTCCTCCAATTTTAGAGTCGGGCAAATAATTAATAGCTCATTTTGTAGAGCTCAAAAAGCTGTTATAAAAAGGAATTTTACAAATTTTGCCTAACTTGCAAAATTGAAGGAGTTATCAGTCCTTTTCAAATCATTGTAGTTTAGTACGGGTACCAAAGTCGAAATCTCCAAAAACATGGACCCCGAAAGATAGAAAATTTTTGCGATATATCATCGAAAGGGGACCTTTTCCCGACCCCGAAACCACCATCACATTTTTGAGATCGAATTGCAAAACCGATTCAGGGGTTCTCAAAGTTGTCAAAATCGAGCACCTACTCCGTCATCTGTTTTGCATAATAAATCTGGATAGAGAGGAGGTAGAGGGGTGGTATTGGTCTCAAATAACTCCTATGAGACCACTCTTGAATTACCTACCGGTAACTCCCCCCAGCTCGGCCATTTTCATATTTTTAGTGCTTCCCAAACTTGTAATTTCAGATTTCATTTTTCTATAATCCCAAATCAAA
>FIZU01028428.1:0-12302 GCA_900064475.1 Pseudococcus longispinus
GAAAAAAAGGGAAAAACGAACGAATTTGGTCCAAATGCTGGTTGATGGTGTATTTTGGCGTCATTGATGACATATTGTAAGAAAAAAAAGTTTCGACCAGAAATGACCTAGTTAATGGAGGAAAACTGATCAAAAAGACAGTATTTTTAAGATTTAGGTATGAACCCTCACTGAAAAAATCTAAAAAAATTCTGATTCCAGCAAAATTGTTCGGAAAATGAGAAAATAATTTTTTTTTTTCGTGCCCGCACCGAAATTGTGTCCCTTGTGGCGATTTGAAGTTGTCAAAGTCGGTTTCAAGGTCATTGTAAAGGTCGGAAAAATATGAAAAAATTTCCCAACGTTTCCCTCAAGTACTTGTACCCACATACCAAGTTTGATGAAAATCGATCCGAAACTCGCTGAGATAGCATTTTTTAACTTAAAAATACTATTTGTGGGGGGGGGAGTCAGCCACCAGGGGGTGAGGTAAAGGATTCCGCATAAGCTCTAAAATCATCTTTCACCATAACAAATCGGAAACCCTTAAAAAATTTTTTGAGAAATTCGACCAGAGGCCGATTGACCTCCTTACCACACCAGAGCCTTTCAAAATTTCACAATTTCTACAAATTTTTCCTTTTTAAAATGTTTCTTAGTCCCTTCAATTTTTATGCCAGTGTTCAGGAAAAAATCATAATATCAAAGTTTGTTCACAAAATATTATTCATTTCCTCGATCACTTTTTTATGAATTTTATTTGCTCCAGCACACGTTCAAAGATCTTTCAATTTTAAAATTAGCCAAAAATTTAATTTTTTATGAAAATGTTTTTAAAAATATGGATGTTTTGCCCCTTCAATTTTAAATGTGAGCAACCCATTCACCAAACTGAAATTTCAAGCTGTTTACCCTGAATAGTGAAGTGCTACACTGGGTGAAATTTCACCCAAAAAGGAAATCCTGTTTACTCAAGGTATGCAACCATTATTGCACCGCGACGAAATTACTTGTATTTGTCACTCGAAGGGAGGACGCTACTAATGATAGGTCTAAAGCTGTTTACTAGATGGTGCTGCAGTGTGACATTAACATAAATAAAAATAGATGTAGCACTCCAGGGTGGTATTCGGTTCTCGAAACTTGCTATTCAGTCACCCCTCATTTCGCATAGAGTGTTTCAGAAAACGACTGCCAAATTTCAATCGTAGATATTTAAAAAAAAAATACAAATATGTTGAGATGTAAAGAGTAGAGAGATATATTTGGAGTAAGGATTAAAAAGTGTAAATCTACTCCCTCAGCAAATTTTATTTCAAATAACTAAAATTACTCTTCGTGACATGTACCAACTACTCATGTTTAAAGACAAAGTTGAGTTTCCGATGAAAAAATTTTCCCTAATGGAAAATACATGTAGAAAAATTCACTTTTCACAAAAAAAACCAACATATTTCTTTCAATTTCAATTTTTACAGAATTTTTCATACAGGGTGTCTGATGAATGGTCTGGCAATCTTAAAATTTCGATATAATCGGATACCACTAAGAAATAACGTTAGATGAACATGTGGCTTATCTTCAAAATATAAGGGGCAAACTGGTTTAAAAAAGAAATTGAATTGAAACTACTTCCTAATCATGTGAGTAAGTGGTAAATCAAAAACTAAACAAATTCCCTCTGATAATTTTTTGCCTAATTTCAAAATTGAAGGGGCTAGGAATGTAAGATGGAACAAAAAAGCTGCAAAATAAATTTCAAACAAAATAATGAATAGTACTTTGAAAACCGAACAAACTGTATTACGATTACTTTTTGTCTATCATCAAAATTGAATCGGCTAAATAACATTAAAAGTAGAAAAAAACCTGAGAATTCAGAATTTTTGAATTTATTTTGAATGTACCTAGCCCCTTCAATTTTGGTAATAGGCAAAAAGTCATCATAACAAAATTTGTTCCGTTTTCAAAGTACAATTCGTTACCCTTATTAAAATTTGTTTTGAAACTTTTTTGCTTCAACTTACATTCGTAGCCCCTTCAGTTTTGAAAATAGGCAAAAAACTATTTAAAAACTGAAGTTTTTCTCAAAACTCTGTGAAAAAGGTCACAATATGGTTTTTGAAAGCAAAAATACGAACTTCTTAATTTTTTAAATACACTTTTTCGTTTTTAAATTTGCTAAACGTACTGAAATTCGATAAAAATGAAGTTATCTAAACTTAAATTCTTTAAATTTTCATCTCCATTCACAAAAAAAAAAAAAAAAACCTCACCAAAAACTTAGTTAAACTTAGGTATCTATTCCTAAACAATAAGTTCCAACACATTTCGTAATGAAAAATAGCTTCAAGATGGGTACAATTTTCGCCTCACACATGTATCTACGCATAGGCCCAAGCTCAAAATAAGTACCTAGTTATTAAACAACGTTTTGAAAATACATGTAAACTCAGTTAACTCAACTCGTTGAACCGACTTAAGCTAAGAACGGTAAGAAAGTTGGCTAATTTATGATGCAGAGTTCACGTTAATAAATCAAAGTGCAAACAATATTTTAGCAAAGGTTTCATTTTCATATTAAGCACATATAAATATTATTGGCGGTTTATACGTATAACAATCGTACTATACGGCGGCATACTCGCGATGCTGTGATCTGAATTAAGCGAAGTATGCAGATATAAAACGAATTCCATGTGACAAAAATGTGTTGTAGCAAGCGCTATCATGCGTAAACCGCAATTTCCCTTGTATATTTTTTGATAAAATTTCGAGCAGCGAGAAATACTGAGCAAAATTTTTTCAATTCAATGAACACCAAGTTCTTATTTATTTAAAGCATATAAGCTGATGGAAAATTATAATACAGAAAGGAAACTCTTGCACGTTTAAATTAAAAAGAAAAAAAAAGAGTTTTTCGCTTTATAAGCGAAATATCTGGAAATATTTCGATTAAAAAATAGGGTTTGTTTATCGTTTGTTATCTTATGGTTGATTTTTTTTCAATGTTGCTGCAATGCAGTCGGACAGTGAAGAAACGCGATGCAAAATTTCGAGAAAAAATACCACCAGAGCGTACATACTTGCTACTTGGTGTATTACTTAATTAAATTTCAATCATTAAAAATACAGCAGCTGATGTCGAAGTTGCAGTTTAGAATTACGCAGGTGGATTACAGATGTTAGCATGATATCCAAATACCACTACTGAAGATGATACCGCAGCTGAATGAATAAATGAGTAACACTCTGTGTTTTTGTTTATCGACATTACACTATTCGAGTAATATATTAAAAGGTTTAGTTTAAGCGGGTAGTTCTATTTTCGACGACGAATTGAAACAATAAATAAAACCGAGTGCATTTTCTTATGTACAAACTCCCTTCCACTAGAACAAGCGTTATCTCTGTAATTTCGCCGAATCCGAATACTAACACATAAACATTACTGAAAAACACGACTGATCGATTTCGTTTCATTTTCTGGATAATTTTGAAGGGAAAATTTTTTTTGGATTGCGATATTTCAGGTAACCGATTAAATCACAATAAGGAAACGTATTTCGATATAGACTAATTTTCGCAGAATAGAAGACTGGTGAATTATTTAAAAAAACACTCAAAATATAAGTTGTTCATATACAGGCACGTGGGCTCTGTGAGGGTGCCTAAATATGTGAATTAATGATGAAGCGGAAATCGTAAACAAAAAATTTCTATGAAAACAGAAAAGAACAAACAGCATGGCGAATTGCACCAATCGAAATCCAGGGGAAAGGTCACAAAAGCCAATATGATTGCATATTTGGATCTATTTTTCACACATAAATCGAAATAAAATGAGAGTAAGTAGGTACAAGGTAGATGGGGGGATGGATTCGTTTCCAGCACATGGAGAGCAAGCAGTCGTACCACATTATTTCACACAAAACGCGAAATGAAAGATAAAAGATAGAAAACCATTTTTCAATTTCGAGAACCATTTGTAAAACGATTAAAATAATTCAAAATATTAAAAAAATTCGAGAAAAACTCACCCACTACGGAGATAAAATTGAAGTAGCTGGCGCATATTGAGAATAAAACACCGAATGGAAATTTGTTCCACATTTTCATCAAACAATCCACATCACAAAACGAAAAAAAATACACGAAGTAATAACTAATAAAACTAAAACGTAAAAATAATCAATTAATCGGCGAAAAAATTCAAATCGGCGAAAACAAAAGCGATTTCACGGAAAACTTCGACATCGTACTTCGGAGTACACGACTCACACATCTACACTGGCACGACACAAACATTTAACTGCTGAACCACCGCGTTATCTTACAACGCTTTCGTTATATTCCAAAAATTACTAGGTAGGTATGTTGGTACAGCAGAAGAGGGAGGTAAAAGCAAAAACCAACGTAGACACAAATACAAAAGACTTCTTCAGTATCAAAATACTGTTTGCGTTGTTCTCTTTTCTTTTTCCTTACGCGTATACTGTACTGTACTTTTTTTTTAATCCACCGCAGAATATCTCTTTTTTAGATATTTATGGTAAGGTCTGGAACGTCATTCTAAAATTTAATAAATTAATTGTACCGGAGAATTATTACTTCGTGTACATTTGTCACCGACGTATTGATTTTTTCGATTCTATGTACGAGTGATTTATTTGTATCTAATCATTAAAGGTGTTTGTAGAAACATTTTCCATGATTTTTTGCAATACAAAGGGTATGGTAATAAATAATAATAATAAATGTTCAGTACAGCAGTAAAATATTCAAATTATTCATTTTTATTATTGCTATACGTTTAATTTTTGTTTTTTCGTCTAGCAATTCATAATAATCAACACTTCAATTCTGTTTTTCTTTCAGCTTAGAATTGTTTTGTTGTATTTTCAATTATCGATTTCATTCAATTCCTAATTTCCCTACTATTCTTTATTATTTTCCAGTTGTATCCACACTTCTGTTTTAGTTCATGAAAATCACAGGGATGGAAAGCTGAAATAATTTCAGTTTCAGTTTTCAATTTTGGAAGTTTCCATTTCACTTTTCAATTTTCAGTTTCAATTTTTAAGGATTTCAGTTTCAGTTTTGAGCATTTCAGTTTCAATTTTGGATTTTTCAGTTTTAGTTTTAGTTTCAGTCTCAAAAAATCATTTCAGTTTCCAGTTTTATCGGTTTCAGTTTTATTTCGCTTTACACTTTTCCACAGAGATGGGCAGATCGTGAAAAAAAAAGTCAGATCAGATAAAGATCAGATCACGAAAAAATCAGCGAGATCAGATAAAGATCAGACCAAAAAAAAAAAAATCAGATCAGATCAAGCAAATGTTCAGATCGTGATATTTTTCAAAAAATATAAATTTTCAAATTCATCATATTAAACTCTAAAGCATATTAGGTATGTTATGATGTTTTACAATGGCACAGAGATGGGCAGATCGCGGAAAAAAAGATCGATCTGAAAAAAATCTGATCATAGATCGCAATCCTTGATCTTATCTTGTTCAAAGTTTTTTGATCTGATTTTGTCAAAAAATTGGTGATCTGATCTTGAAAAATATCAAAATTATGGCGGCACTGGCTACTGAATTCATGAATTTCTAATGAACTTTTTACTTTTCACTTTTCAATGAACTGAAAAGTGAAAAGTGCATTAGAAATTCAGTGCCATTGTAAAATATCATAAATTCATAATCATAATATAATATGCTTTAATTTGATGAATTTGAAAATTGATATTTTTTTAAAAAGATCGCGATCTGAACATTAGCTTGATCTGATTTGAATTTTTTTTTTCATCTGATCTTTATCTGATCTGACTTTTTTTTCATGATATTTTCCATTTCCTAATGCACTTTTCACTTTTTAGTTCATTGAAAACTGAAATATTCATTAGAAATTCCTGAATTCAGTGGTCAGTGCGGCCATAATTTTCATCTTAAAAAAAAAAATCAGATCAAAAAATTTTGAACAAGATAAGATCAAAGATCGCGATCCTGATCTGATTTTTTCAGATCTGATCTTTTTTCCCCCAATCTGCCATTCTGTGTCCATCTCTGCTTTTCCATTCCTAGTGATGTTCCTTGAAAAGTAATGAAACGAAAAGTACTTTCTCTTTTCGTGAAAAGTGAAAAGAAAAGTGTGTCCTGGAAAAGAGAAAATTTGACTTTTCAATGTTTACGTACATATTCGACGATTTATTGAAGCCATATTATGATTTTATTGATATTACTCCGAAAAAATTGAAAAAAAAACAGTATATTTAGCATTTAGCTTACTTTTCAATTTTTTACTTTTCTTTTCATCATTTCAACTTTTCATGAAAAGTCCCATCGAAACAAGAATTGGCATTTTTTGCAGAGCTGTCATGTTTAAAACACTCAAAAAAACAAAGATCGTGGTTTAAACAAAAAAACGTTTAAAACGTTTTTTTTTAGTTTAAAACATGTTTTTTTCATTGTTAGAAAAACAGTTTTTTGATCTGATTTTCATTCGTTTTTTCAATATTTTGACAAAAAAATTCAAGAAAACATTGAAATTTTCTTTAAGTTTGTTAAAAATATGTTTTAAACGTCAACTATTTTTGAGTAAATGAGTAATATTCAATTTTCTCGACATTTCGACAAAAACCTAAAAACATTAATAAAAATGAAGAGCCCGCTGAAATTTTCCACTTTTTGTGTTTAAACAACCACTTTTATACATTATTTTAAACTTTTTTTTTCAAAAAAAACTGTTTTTTGTCAGCTCTGATTTTTTGGGGTAATAAATAAAAAAACTAAAACCAATAATTTTTCAGATTCAATTTCCAGTTTTCAGTTTCAGTTTTTTACTTTTCGGTTTCTGTTTTAGTTTCAGTTTCAGTTTCAAAAAATCATTTCAATTCTCAGTTTTATCGGTTTCAGTTTCAGTTTCGCTTTTCCGTTTTCCATCCCTGAAAAATCGTATTACCTGAACGTACAATTATACATCAACATTAAGACTATTTATTTCAACAAAAAATATATATACAATTAATCAAATCCAAAATAAACTAATATCAAAAATAATTTAGCTCAGTTATATCAATTTTTTCACATTATTGCGGATCCAACATCGCAACCAGTTCTTGATACTAAAAAAAGAAATAAAATTTGAGTATTAAAATGTAACGTATCACTTGCAAGGATTATTAAAAAAAAATTACTTGTTGCTCTTTTTCCATTTGTTCCGCCAGCAGATTATCCAAAATATGTTGAAATCGGTTCCTTAGGGCCAAATTTTCAATATTAGCTATTTCAATCTCCTGTTGATTACGTCTCGTTTTCAACTCGGCTAATTCAATTTGTAATTGCTCCATTCTAGCCCGTATATCTCCTTCAAAAATAATGTTTCAATTAGCAACGTTTTCAAATAGTTGGAAAAATTGTATACAAACGAATTATTTACCAGTAGAAGATTCCGCGGGTATGTACTCAGCAGTGAATTTATTCTGATCGTCGTTTTTACCAACATCGTAGTCGAACGAATTAGATGCTTCGGATTTAATTGAAAAATCAGGATTCGACGACATAGAAGATGGTTGCTCGAATTCGTATACAATTTCGGATTTAATATTAGGCATTTGTACGACGAAATCGTTATGTTGAGAGAACATTTCTTTACGAAATTCTGTGACAAGTGGGTTTCGTCCGGTTGAATGACTCTGTTAAAATAATTCCGAATAAGTAAAGCTAGATTTAAGAGAATAGAATTTAATGTGAGGGTATAAACCTGAAGTGAAACGGAATCTGATAGTCGGCTGCTATCTTCGCAAGACAATCTACTATTATCTTCATCTAACGCTAATAGATTATTATTAGTTTCTTCATCTTCGGAATCACTGAGAGCTTCACCGAACAGATCATGTTCAGCTATTGGAAAAATAATGTAATAATTATGAGCAATCAAAAAAATGAAAACTGATTTTTGAAAAAGATACACACCAACATCAACATTAGGATTATCTTCCGAATGCAAGTTATGGGCTACTCCTTGAGCTAAAGGTTCCTCTTTTACAGTAACACCCATCGCTTTGGACTTTTCGTCTTGTTCGTTGATCACTTCCCATTTTACATTAACCGCATCACTGTCGCCTCTCAACAAACGTTTGATTTCTTTTTCGATTTCGGGAGCTTCGACATATTTTTTACGTAACGTTTTTCGGAAACGTCGGCGACGTACATTTTTCATAGGTGGAGTTATGCCATGAGGCCAAAGGTATTTCTTATCTACTTTTACATTGTCTTTCTTCTTCTGTTTAGATTTATCTTCTTCGTCAGAGGGTATCGGATCTTCGTCTTCTTTACAAATCATCATCTAATACATATCGAATTTTAATACTGTTCCATATCGAATAAAATAATCAATGTGTTTATTTACCTGACAAATATCCGCAGTTTTGTAAGTACTTTTGGAATCGATGGTTTTTAATGATTCGATGATACAAGGTAGATCTACAATCTTCAAGTAAATAAAGAATAAGTCAATATGAAATTGTTTGAATATTAAAATTATGCAAGCCTATCTTACTCGAGCGAAAAAGAACCAGTGATCCAGCTTCACTTCAGCTTTTCGAACGTCATTTTCTAATTTAATTGAAAATCGATCTTTCAGCGAGACTCCTGATTTCAATGCTTCTTTCAGCACTTTGGCTGGTTCCTGTAACAAGTATTGATCTAATTATTATGCGACAAATTTTACATACCAGGATATCGAAGGAAGTATTAATTACAAGCGATATAAACAATAAAAAACTAGAAAAACTAACTGGAGGAAGTCGCAAGATGAATTGACTCTCCAATTCGGTGTACTGGTCAATTATTTTATCATTTTTGGCCATTTTAACAGAATTTGATATGTTATGGGAATTACTTAAGGCCACTTTGGATATTTGAACCGAATAATATTTCAGAATTACAACAAATTGTTCATTTCAAACGAATTTATACCCATAGTTGAAACGAAGAGAAGTACTTTTCATTTTCTGAAACAAAAAAACTTCAATTTGCATAATATTTTTTTCTGTTATCAAAGCTTCAGTCAATGATATATACAAAAAACTGGAAGACGCCACAAATCCAAAATAAAATTTTACTTACAATAAATATCGCCTAGAGCGCGTTCTTGCAACAGCGTCAAATTTTTTTTCTTCAACCCAGCTGCGTTCATAGATTGTTGTTCGTTTCTGTTGAATTTTGAAACCACGTTGTAAAATCTAAAACATGGTTGAAACACGAATAAAATTACTCTTTAGCAATAGCCGAAACACTGAAAAAACCAGTGAATAGCGTTGAATTGGAGTATAGTTACTCTGGTGTATTATAAAGTGAAATTTTATACATATTTTTCATTCATTCTACATTAGTTTATGATTTATGACCACCGAGGCAGCGATGGCTAATGAATTCAGAGTACCAATAAGTACGTATCTTGATATTTTACGATTTCATTGCTTCAATTTACGAATATTTTCTCAACCTTTGTTCGTTGATTGTACATAGTCTTTGTTTTAACTCATCGCCTATTCTTAATTTACATAGTTAATTGGAGTCACGGAAGCCTCAGAAAGGAATATGAAGATAAAGTTCAAGTCGAATTGTTATCCGATGTTGAAAATCCGAAGAAAGTTATTGCTATTTTAGCAACCGATAGCGAAACCGGACGTTCTTACCTCAGTAGACAAGATAATCCAAAATTCTGCAATAATTACTTAGTAATTCGTAACAAGAAAACTAATGCGGTGGGTGATCTTTGTTCTAATTTTCTTCAGTATCGTAATTAGTAGATATAGGTATTTATAGTATCTGTAAACTTTATAGGTCCGGATTTTCGAAACCGATCAGTATATCATGGACCCATATTGTGATTTGAAAAGAACCAAATCTAATTCGTCGGTGAAAAAAGAAGAAGAAACTACCGAATTGAATCTTTCTCAGAATCTAATCAAAGCTTTTGGTTCGAAAAGGGCTAAAAAAACTATAGCGGACAGAGAAAAGTGCATAGTAAAATTTGATGACGCTAGAAAGAAACTGAAGAAATCTATGCCAGGTATTTTGATTATTATTAGTTAAACTTTTACTTGAAAATAATATCTTCAAAATCCTAATTGATTTTTTTCCGTTTTCAGATAAGCAGTTGAACGAACCAGAAGTAAGAAGTATTGAAAAAATAAATGCAAATGTTCTACCACCGCGCAATAAAGCTGCCAAGTCTATTCAAGATGTATATAACGTTCGAGAAATCATGACACCAGAACTATTGGACGGTTTGGAAATACTTGCGGATGAAATTATAAAATGCAAAAAGATAAAATTATTAAAGGATACTAGGTACTTCAGACTGAATCACTTTCTAATTTTACTTTTATAAAAGTGTATTCTCATGCTTTCCAGATTTTCGCAATTTTTTTCCCGAGTATTGGCTCAAATCGACGAAAAAAGCGTTTTAAAGATAAAAATGCTACTTTTTGCTGATGCGCTGGTACAGTTTTTGAATATTTCTGTTCGAGAATGTAGACAAAAGGGTACTGAAGCCATCTTCTGCCGGTATTCTTTCATTTTGAACGAAAAATTGAAGGAATTTTGTTCGCTGAAGAACGGCGTGTGAGTAAATTTGTGTTAAATTGTGTATATGTGTTTCTTTCTCGTTTTGATTACTTCGAATGAATTCATTTCATTTTTAGATTTAGCAGACCTACATCTTTGTGTGATAAAGCTGTTTGTTACGTGCTCGTATTATTACTTTTGATCAATGATTTCTACGTCGACATTACCGTATTATGGAAGTGCGTTAGCACAAAAATATACAAAAAGTGAGTGTTCATTTTTCAATTAAATGTTCAACCCTCCAATTCATCAGTTCATTACTAACGATTATTATGTAATTTGATAGATTACCTTCACTAATGAACGCAGTGGGGGCCAGATCGATGGGCGGAAAAGACGCGGAGTGCTTCTATCTCAAATTTCATAAGACTAAATCTGGATTTACAATGGATCAATGTAAGAGAACGAATAACTCTTCACAGAAGAGAAAGAACTAAATTTTATGATTTTTTTTGTATGCGTTGTTCTTGTTTTATATAATGAAGTTCAGAACCTTTGATGTTGATAGCTTCCAAAGTATAGTCTTACTTTCGTCTGTTTTCAATCATTGTTTTATGTTATCTAAAAATATTAGCGTTTATATTTCATTTTTTAATGTCTTATTCGATTGTTCGTTTTTCGAATACTAAATTTTATGATTTTTTTGTGTGCGTTGTTCTTGTTTTATATAATGAAATTAAGAACCTTTGATGTTGATAGCTTCCAAAGTATAGTCTTACTTTTGTCTGTTTTCAATCATTGTTTTATGTTATCTAAAAATATTAGCGTTTATATTTTATTTTTTAATGTCTTATTCGATTGTTCGTTCTTCGAATGTATGATTAGTACTTTTAATTTTTTTACAAATTTCAATTTGATATTAGTTTTTACTTCATTTTATAGTTTTAAGAATCACTGTTGATTAATTCGATGAATAAAACAGTAACAAAATGAATAAATTCATTGTTATTTGTTTTTTTGAAGAAAGATGAAAAAAATAAATAGGTACCTAAGTAAAACTAAACATTGACAATTTAATATTTATTTTGTAATTGTATCTACTAATATTGGTTTACTTAATCATGCAATTACGTGTTTATTAATCATTCACTGAATATTATAGAATTGGATTGGTTTGCAAAATTGCAACAAATTACGCTAGTGGGTACTTAATTATTGATTGTATGAATTTAAATTTGGAATTGCTGCTTTGAGGGAGAATAAAATGCAAGTACTTATAAAAATTATAATCGAATTCGAATCAGCAAGCACCAGCAATTGATCATTTTATTGAATTAACCTGCATTAAAACCAGTTAAAAACTAATTTTGAAAAACTGAAGACCGAAACTGAAATATTTCGGTTTTGCCAACACAGGGCTGTGCTCAGTTTGAAGAAAATTTCCTTATTTAAGGGTTTTTTGAAAATTTTCATCATATTCCGCCCACTCTTGCTAATTTGTAATACCGTCGTCCGTCAACCAATTACTGTTGCGTTTCTGTACGGATTCCGTTTGAGGTTCATCAGTTGAAAAGTACCGGTTTTTGTAGCGTTATCGTTTGCGTTTCTGTTCTCACAGCTTTGCACAGATGAAAAAACTAAACATGAGGCTCGACCAGCGTAGCGAGAACAGCTTTTTTTTTTCGCGATCCTTCGTTCGTTCGTTCCTGAAATTGGATCACATGTTTGGTTCCCTCGTTCGTTCGT
>FIZU01028431.1:0-22524 GCA_900064475.1 Pseudococcus longispinus
TACCAGTGATGAAAATATACCACTTGTAAATACCATTTGGTATACCAGTGATTACCAGTGGTTGTCAGTGATGTATCAGTGGTCATCAGTGGTTATCACTGGTATTTTTTCGCGTGGGTAACCTCTAAAAAGGTAGTGAGATGTGAGGTATCTGTCCATAGAGCCAGGTTGTGAAAACATTTCCCTTGGAGGTTGCGGAACATCTGACCCTACAGCATGGTAGAACTCTTATCTGTGGCGATCGTGGAAAATCTGTCAGTAGAGGCTGTGAGGCATGTCTGTGGGGTTCGAAATAGCCGATTCAATTTTTTTGATTTTCTCGCTGCTCTGTGAAATCACACCAGTCGACCATATGTGAACACCATCAACACCATCATGCACAAAACCCAGGAATAGTATAAATATTTCACAACGAGGGAGTAAAAAATGATTCTGGACAAGTGTAAGATTTGTGACTAGCGAAGCGAGGGTAACAAATCACACGAGTCACAGTCCAGAATCGTTTTTACTCGGAGTATTGAACAAAATTTCTCATAATAGTAAGAGAAAAACGTGTAGATATTTGGGTCCTCCAGCAATTAATAAGACAGGACGTAAAATGGCGCCTTATTTCCACTGTTAAAGTATGGAAAGAAGAATCATCACCATTTACTTATAGGCGTTTATGAATAAGTACAATTTAGCTATAGTACGAGTAGATGGCCAGTAATACTGATTTCAGTATGCCCCTTAAGGACATGAAAAAATGTGATTCCGCGAGTTGTAATTTTTTTTTTCGAAAAATATTTAACGACAAACAAATAGGTATTTATTTATTTAATTATTATTGAATTTTTGCTGAACCTGATATTACGTTTTCTTTTCAGAAATATGAAAGTCTGAATACACTGAACATCAAACGATATGGCGACTTCGGCTGCATTGACCCTCAACGAATTGGAGAAGGTAAGGCGAAAATTCAATTTGTCAATAGTGGTTTCAATTTTGATGATAAAATAAACACCGCGGGTGTCGAATTAATTCCAAACTCGATACTAATTTTTGCCGGCGAACAGCGTTCAATTGACAGTATTAATACAAAATTGATTAGGCCCTTTTCGTATTTTCTGGATTACATCCTACCAACGAAGGAAGGGTCCCAGAATTATCCGAGTACCCGGTATAGTACTAGTACAGGTACAAACACAGTATAATCGTATATTTGAAGGTGATATAGTTTTATTAGGAAAGCGATTCGCGGTTAAAAAATGTCAACTTGAGCTAGACACCGCACTGATGCTTCACAGTGATGTCCTGATGTCGATACTGGGGAAAAGTATCGATATTATAGAAACCGCATTATATTTTTGGTATTTTTTACAATATCTTCAAAATCCTTTCCGCTACTTCAAATGGGCCAATTTCTCAGCTTTTTATCGCTGCGCTACTATTTGCGTCGCGTCACCATCTTAGATATTACTGTGGTACAAACTAAAAAGACTTGGAACAATTTCTGCGAATACGTAACGCTCTTATGTACCACACCAGACTTCATATATCTAAGTATGTATTCGTAGATACGATAGCAATGTGCGTAGAACTTAACCTAGGTGTAGGCATGTCTTTACCTTACGTAATCCCTTCTTTTTTTATGAAAAAGGAAGAAGAGAAAGCACGAGAGAGGAAATTATTGATGCAACGTGTATACGATCGTACGAATAGCTATGTAAGTAGGTATACATATAGGAGTACCTACGTTATAGGTTATACGTACTACGAGTATATTATCTTGATCCGAATGTATAATTGTGGGACGTATCGCGATGAATGAATGAGGTCGGTAGGGAAGGTGATGGAAGCAGGGCGGGACGGCAGTGCAGTGCGGTGGTTATAATCAATTCCATAGGTAGTTACTGGGTATAGGTGCACGTCGGTCTAGATACGTTTTGATGATTTTTGGAGTGGCGGATGGACGGGATGGACATCGGGCAAAGTAGGGAAGACGAAAAACAGTGAAAAAAAAGTTGACACGATGACACGGAATTATTGACACGAATGTTGGCGCAAAATTACGTACTCGCTTATGTATATAGCTGTTTAAACTTGGGTGTGTATACTCGTAAGTATGTAGACGTACCCAACCCAGTCAGCTAGAAGAAGACAGAATGCTTTACTCGTATTTAGCTGCAATTTGCGAGTGATTAGCAGACGATTCGCTAGCTATTCCCCAGCTCATAACTATTGCAAATTTAGTAAAATAATTTGAAGGCTAGTTTATCGCACGATTCGCAGGCGCAACGCTAAAAAAAACTGACATTTTGGCATACTATCTGCAAGATATTTCAGCTTGCTAAACGCATACAACGTGTTTACCGACGTGACTCTATCCAGCGGGCAGCAGCGTAATTTTTCGTACAAAATATGCGTGCTGTACTGAGAATAAAACGTGTAGAGTGAGGCGACGCGGCGCGGTGCAGGAAAACTTCACCTCTGCATCTACGTGTACCTGCAAATAGGCAGATATTACGAGTATATGTAACCGGAAACGAGTCGCGGCTTTCTTTCGCGTTTACATATTTTTATTAATTAATAACGAGAAGCCGAACGTAGTGGAATGAACGAAATAAAAATTAAGAATATATACCGTATACCTACCTACGAACTCGTATGCTTATACGTATATGTACTCTTAGGTATATCTAATATTCGTATCGCCTATATATCGCGTACGGTGGACTAATTTCACTCGAGTTGAGGAAAACTCGTCAAGCGAATAGATTCGCTTCTTCTAATAAGACGTTTAAATGTTCACCTTGGGTGCACTTGGCAGTCGGCAAATATAGGTTCGGTATAAGCGCATAGGGTACCATTTCTACGTACTCGCGTGCTCATCGTACCTTATCATAAAATATGCCCCCCAATTGAGGACTCTTCGCTCTCTTAATACGAGTTTATCTTTCAACACGTACGTATTTTCTGTTCATCGTATCGCGGTTGTTTGTTTGTTTGTTTGTTTGTTTGTCTGTCATATAAGTAGTTAGTTGGTTGGACAGATGGACGAAGGTATCTGTGATTTGTGATTTGTGACGTGTGATTTGTGATGTGCGACCTGCGAGCTTTCGGTGATGCTACAAATTCGCGTTAAATACGGTGTCCGGATAGCCCGCGAGTGCATGTGCTTCTCTGGCTGCGGCAGTATCTACGTTTATCAAGTTTCATTCGAATGTTCCTATTTCGGCTAATGCGGATACTTGTAGTACCTTATAATACCACGAGTTGCTACACGAAATGGCACGGCACGAGTATGACACGACTACTTAAATGCTGACGCCAGCTGGGAATACAGTATCAGTACCTACCTACTTACTTATACGCTTACATCTTGAATTTACGAATCAGTCGTATTATTATGGGTCCGATAGAGCACGAGTACGATGCTAAAAGACTGCAGCAATTTATGCACGAACGCCAAAAATGACCGCGTTATTTACGTAATAAGGGCCATTATTTCGGCCATTTGGAAACGCGCGGACGGATGCCACCCAGCATTTACGTAATTGGCGGTCATTTGACTACCAAATACGATGGCGGTGGTGCGGCAGTACTTTTCGTATACTTAATTATCTGCTCGCTTATTCGCTTATAGGTACCTTATAACGTGCGTACAATTAGTGGTTACAAATGTCCGCTACGCAATAGCGATACTCGACTCTATCGGTTTTGTTTGCGACGAAAAAATTTTCAATTCATTGGGCTACGAGTGCGGTCGCGATCGTATGAAAATAGCGACGAATTGAATTGATTTTATACGGCGCGGTGGCGCGGTGGCGTCCCGATCGGCGTATTTCATTTGCGGAACGCTCGTCAACTAAAAATCATCGAAAATGGAATCTTTAAAGTACCTAACGACCGACTTATCGTCAATAGGGGTCTGACGATGGGGGTTCGCGGTGCGTGAGCTGCAGCAGTACGCGTGCCGGTACCATTTTTACGGCGAAACGGAAAAAAATAAAAACGTGACCTTTTCGGCGGCTAAAGGCTTAGAGTTTTGAAATTTTTCAGCCGTTGCCGGCCCCCTTTCTCTCATCGCCGGGCTACCCGTCATATTTGAATTTTATCACGCGGACAACGTAATTATTTCAGTCACGTTTTTACTGCGACCGCGGCCGCGGCCGCGATCGCGCCGCCGACGCGTAAATACGCGGCGCGGTAAGTATATCTATAGGTGTACGAGTATAGGTACTTAAGCTACGTACGGATACGGCTTTTTAAAAATTGATATCGCCGAGTCTGTCGCACTTTTTCGATAACGGTGATAAAGGCGGCTATACGCAGTACGCACTCGTGGGTATTTATATTTGAAAAGTTTCGGCGCGCAAATTGATTAGGTATAGCTGCTACCTATAAGCTTGAATTTTGTTTCGCTACACGTCGCGTTTCGTCGGCGGCCTGATGCTTTATTAAACAGGCTTTAATTTAACGACGAATTACGTAGGTCTACGATAGGTAGGCTACTGGCGCGACGCGACGCGGCGGCGTGGCGCTTTTTCGTTTCGCATTTCGTCGATACGGTGGCCGCCGCGGTATCGGACGCGACGTCGACGCGCCCAAAATACTTAACTGAGAAAATAGTCGGTATGTTTATTTAGCCGGACGAGAGATACGTTATATAGAGAGAGAGACACGTAGGTAGGTACTCGTATTCGTAGGTAGTGGTAGAGGTGTTGGTCGTTCGATGGGTTGGGAGGATCAACGTGATTTATTCGCATAGCGGACGCGGAACGGCGTAGCGACGCTTTTTTCCCCATTTGCCAAACGAAAAGAAAATATTAGATTCGGAAAATAATTATCCTCGTCGGTTCGCGTGTTAAGACAAAAACCCAAAATAACTCTTTTATCGAATTTTTTTTTAAAGCTAGGCTACGTTTCATTCGATAAGGGTTTTCCTGCTTTATTTTTTCATTCATTCGAGTCGGTTCGTTTTGATCTCGACGAAGCAAAAGTTTTCATTTAATCAACGGTCCGCCGGTCGGTCGTTTTTTCATTTGCGAATAGCAATAGCACTCGCCCGGACGCCGACGACGCCTCCCCACCGCCTGCCCCCTGCCCCCTGTCCGCTAATGTTACTCGGCTACATATCTACCTACCTACCTACCTACCTACCTACCTATATAGAAATGAAAAAGCTATCAAAGCGGATTTTCCTGCGTGGTTTTTTCCATTTTCATTTTCATTTCTATTTTTATTTTTCTTCTCTTAACGAGAATTAGAAGCGAAGGTTTTCGCTGAGATTATTCGATAAGTGTATTATACGATTTAAGGGTAAGTACGGCGCGGCGGCGCAAATGGCTAGTGGAAAAAAATAATTACTATACCGCGCGGGGCTACGTATACTTAGGCCTTTCTACGCCTCACTGCCCCGCCGCGTTTCATCGCGTCAAAATGAAAATGTAGGTATGTGCGACATCGAAAAGAACCCCGTTAATACGGTCACGACAAGGGGTAGCGATGGCGTACCGTAATAATCTGCCTACGTAATTACCTTCGAATCGACCATGTAATGCGCTCGTTTGATCAATTATTCAACGCAGCAGCCAGTCGTTTGACATCCGAATGTCATCTCGCGTCGTCGCGTCCGCGTAATTCGCTTTAACTCGGTAACCCGATTAAAAATGGTAGAGATCGGTGGCAACTGGCAAAAAAAATGGCTAACGCATTAATAACGTAATACTGTATTTACTCACGCAATCGTGAACTTAATGCGACGGCGGTATTGCCGCTTCGTAGCGAAGCATCTCTTCTTATACATACCCGAATTTACGCGGAGGCAAATTTTAATCGAGTATCGTCGCCAGTGAATGCTGTCGAGTGCTCGCACTTAATACTACGGGTAGTCAGTTTTCACTTTTTTTTTTTTTGGCAATGTTGCACCAACGGCAAGCTTATGACGGCTCAAAGTTTTTAAAAAGTCATAACTCGGCAGAAAATGATCCGGAAATTTTGAAAAAAATGGGATTTCTCTGACCCACTAAAATCCATTAGAAAAAACGTGAAATTTTTATCCGCATTTGATAAAAAACGAGAAAATTAAGACGAAAAAACACATCCCCCTTCCTCAATAATTGTGCCGAGGGTCCCAAATTTTTAACATACGATTTGGTTTAGCAATTATTAAACCTGTAAAAAAGTCACGAAATTCCTTAACGCTGCAAAGTTTTAAATTTTGTCAGACTTTTCGGGCTTGGGAAATTTGAGAGATCACGCTGACTTTCTGACCTTTGTCAGATGTTTTGGACTTGAAAAATTTCACGAAAAGTTCGAATCAGAATATTTTCAGGCAACTTTTCATCTGTTGCTGACTTTTTGAGATTTTGAACAGTGAACTTGCTGACTTACACATTTTGTCAGACTTTTTTTGAACTTGAAAAATTTTTCAAATTTCCATTCACTTTTTGTACCTACGTAAAACATTTCAGAGATCATTTCGATTTTTAGACATTTTGTCGCACAAACGCTTTAGACTTTCTGGATTTCAAAATTTTTTTAGATTGCAAACACTTTTTTGGATTCCGACTTTTTCGATTTTGAAAAATTTTATCAAGTGTCAGTAGTGTCAGTTGACTTTTTGAACTTGGAAAAATTTAGATTGTTTCAAAATTTGATTTTTAGGCATTTCACGAGACATGACAACATTGTGTTTGACTCTTTAAACTTAGTGTACTATTAAATAATGTGCACTTCAGTTTGACATAGCGATAAGAGCAAAAGCATATCCTATGATTTATGCTTTCGCGGGTAGTATGGAAATAGAAATGACCGGGGGTTGGGGGTCATAGCTTTCTTTGTTGTCAACATTTCTTCTCATCATGGTCGACCTTTTGGGGTAGGTTTCGTCGAAATCGGTGGCAGGGGCCTAATCACCATTCTTACCCGGTTATACTCTTTCAAAATTTCGGCTTTTTTAAATTTCCGCCAAAATTTACCAAAATTTCAAAAGTTGTCGACTTTTTGACGAATTTTGATTACAGGTGGGTGTGATCCACCTCTCGTTTCGCCTTTGTTCCTGACTGCCCTCGCTATCGCCTATCGGAGAAAATGAAAAAAATTGATGAGAAATGCTGTGTTCTAGCATTTACTTACTTAATTTTTAGGTTCATCTCTTTTATACCTACTTAGGGTTCGGCTCGGCTTGAATTTTTTTTTTTTTTGTAAAAATGTTTGTTCGGTGGCGGGTGTAGAAAGCGGGCAAGCTGTAAAAATGGTTGTTAGAAAAAAAATTTACTAAAAAAGTGCATAATAGGTAATTAGCAAAGTAGTTAGGTACCCACAGTACCTATTTTCAGAGCCTGCGTTCAATTGATCGGTAAATTTTCGGGCACGTGCTTACGTAGTACTTGCAGCTTATTTATCGTACGCAAGTAATAAGTATACAATTTTAGGAACTTAGGTATACAGGTTAGTGCTACACTATGCACGGTGCTCTGCGCTAATTAAAATCAATGGATGCGCGTTAAAAGAAAATGTTTCGCATTACTAGTCTTTGCTAAGTACCTACACCTATATTTGAATATGTATATTTAGGTACTTTCACCATTTCACCAGCCAGACCTGTATACCTACTTAGTTTGTACCTAGTAGGTAAATGGCGACATGGCGTGGTGGAACCTATATCTATTTCGAATGTTTGGAGTGCGTGAAAAATTTACACGCTATCGAGTATTAAAGTAAAATTTTCGACTTAACGGTTGCTCATTACGATTAGTGGCAGGTCTATCGACGTTTTCCATTTGCCGCAGATTGGCACCTTTCGAATGCCCGTTAACCGCGTCGCGTCGCGTCGCGTCATATCTTCGGATCGGTTTTAGTGAAACGGCACATACGTTCGGTAATACCCTTACTCACCTATACGTATACGAGTACGAGTTACATACGATTAATTTTAATCGTTTTCTACCTATTTTCTACCATAAATCAAACGCCATAGTCCAGATTCCTATCTGGTTGCCAAATTACCAGCGTTGCGACGCGACAGCTTGAAATATATTCGAGTAGGTACTTAAACGCGCCATTATCTCATACTATAGATAGCCTACAAATGGTTATTCGGAAGAAAAAAATAGTATCTGCCTTTACGCGCTGATATGTTCGCTTTTACGTAGATTTTCGACGAAGCCACCACTGGTCGGTATGTATCTGGGAAGCCAATACGGTGGCTGGCGTACCTCGTCCTACTTATCTGCGAGCAGATTCGACACAAAAATGTCACGTATAATAAGTGTTCTTAAAAATTCAAAATTTGGTATAGGTTTTGTATCTACCGATTTTATCAAATTCGGCGCCCCTGCGAAGGCGTAGGTTAATGACCCGTTCGATAATCGAATAACCTTTGCACGAAAACATACTCGCGACTCGACGTTTCGTTCTGCTACCTCGAATTCAAATCTACACGTACAAATATTCGATATTCGGTGGAAAATTTAGAATTCCAGCACCTATCTCATTACGTTGGAAAATATTTCCAATTCGATCGAAATTGAAAAAAAAAAATCGTTTATTTTCTCCAACAAAAACATAAATAAATACCCGTTTATGTGTACGCACTCGTATCTACAGTAGTATAGATGTAACAATGTGGGTAATTGTACGAATTCAAATGAAAAAATCGAAATTTCGCAATTCGGATAAAATTGAAATTTTTTCCAAGAAAAAATTGGCGTACCCCTCGACGAATTTTCGTAAAAAATTTGAATTTACGCGCAAAAAAATTAGCACGTCAGTGTAGTCAACGAGCTGAAAAATGCCAAACAGCGTTCAAAGGAGAAAAAATTTCCGAGGATAAAAGGATTCGAATTTTAGCACGAGTAAAATTCTCTCAAGTTGGAAGAGAAAAGTTCTCCGGCTGAGTTTTGGTTTCTGTTAGTTCGGTATCTGCGGATTTCGGTGGAAATTTTTCTAGAATCGAGTAGGTAGACTCGAGTCGTAGCTCGTAGTCGTGCTGTGCGAAGCGTTATTTTTGTACGTAACAGATTCTTTTCGGCGAGGCGCGGAGGCAGCGCTTTTTTCGTTGCCGTATTACATTTTGCATATACGCTAGCGTATTTTATTATACGTATTATTATTTTTATACTGTAGGTAGCAATTTATTTTCATGCTTATTAGCCTCGTCGCTCTCGTAGGCTTCATTATTTACGATATAAATATATTTTTGAAAAAATCAAACTTTAAATTGGCAATTTTATCGTAAAATTTCGTCGCAATTTGTACCTTAAAAAGGTCCTTTATTAGGGGTTTTCTGCTTCTTGAAATCGATATCGAAAGCAAATTAAATTAGGCATGTTTTTGACTTTTTCGTTTCTTTCGTCTTGACATTTGACGTATCCGTAGGTATGTTTTTCTTTTATACTTATTCTGCTTTATCGGCAAAATTGACTCGGCATGGCTGAATAAATACCTACGTAAAGTATACCCGCTTAAGTGAAGGTCTGCCTACCATACTTGGAACTTGTACCTGACCTAACTGTTGATTTTATTTTTTCTTTTTTCTTTTCAATAACGACGACGATCGCGAGTTAGCATATAATTGCTAATTTCTCGTTCCAAGAAGGGCACAGGTATAGGTTCGTATTTGGAGAATAGGGCGACTGAAATCGATGCAATAGGCAAGAGACAACACATTTTGGTGAGCTGGTGAAGTGAGTGAAACGTAGTCGCGTCGCGTCGTGAAACAATCGTTCGTCGATAATAATACGCTCGTTATTCTCGACGAATTTTAAACTTCCTTCCTTTTTGTCAGTTTCGCAACGTTACATTATCGTTGTTTTGGTATGTAGATCGTCGAGGTAGGTATGGTGATGGCGTAGCAGTTGAGCGACTACGCGTATCTATTCGCGCATTATTTGCTCGTATACCATACCTACGAGTATGTTGAAACAATCGCGAGAGAGTAGAGAAGAGAAGCTCGAGTCGGACTGAGTTCAGTAGATAGAGATACAGATATAGATAGTACCTACAGCACTGACATTCGTTATTTGATAACACGAGTCGGAGTAATAAAAGCGCAGCTCGCAGTTCGCAGTTCGACTGGGTCGTATATACGTCTATATCAATTACCTATTTAATTTACTTTTTGTCAAAGGGCGTCTCGTCAAGTCGCGGTACGACGCAGCCGCGGCCTGTCTGCTTTCAAAATGTCAAACGAAAAGTGCCATGTACGTACATGCGAGTATAGGTGCACACATACGTAAGCGTACTCTTACTACGCATACCTTCTATACTGTCTTATACTTACAAATTAACTATCTACGAAGAACAATTCGTCTTGATACTCGTATGTCATGCGTGCGGTGCGGTGCGGCGTGGCGCGGAGCGGCGTCAGGCTCCGTTCTCTCAGAAGACCTACGATGTAAGCAGTCGGTACGAGCGTGTTGCTTATTTTTCAAGTTTTGAACGAAAATGACCTTTTCAAAAAAATCGAACTGAAACTAATTTTCAGCGAAGTAAATCAAAAGCCAAACCGCAATTCCTCTCTCTTAATTTTTCGCCAACTTCAAAATTGAAGGGGCTATAACATTCGAAGTAATTTCAAAATTTCCGACTGTTTATAAGTTTTTTCAGTTTAAATGTTACCTATTTAACCCCTTCGGCTATGATGATTGGCAACAAATCATCGCGACACAGTTTATTCAGTTTTCAACGTTCACTCGTTTCTCCTATACCGGTATTGAATTATTTTTTTAGAATTTTTTGTTCCAACAACAACAGGCGTTCGTAGCATCTTCAATTTTGAAGTTGGACAAACTTATTCAGTTTTTATCCATATCTCGAGTAGGTATGGACAGCATATGTGTATCACCTACTTTGCCTGTAGGTCTATTGTACAACGTCTTACACGATGTACTCTACTCGATGTTTTTCAAAATTACGTAACGTCAAAAGGCGTTCGAATTCGAATGTATGTACGAGTACCTATACTCGAGTATCTAACCATAAGTAAAATGTACCTTCCGGTACAATGGTCAGCTCGCGGGCCTTCAAACGGGAGAAGTAATAATAATTTTCGAAATCGACAGATTTGTTTTTTGTCTTTTGTCAAGCGAATACGCCATAGGAATGCGATTCGAGTCGAAGCGAATGTAGCCTTCGTGCGTCGCCATTTCGGATTACGCGCAGCCTACGTTTTTCCCAAATAAAACGGAAACAAAAGCTATTTGAAAACGGCGTCGTGTCGTTTGTTTTTTTTATTTCCTCTCCTTCTCCGGGGTTCGATCGTCTAATTTCATTTTTGAAGCTTTCGATTCGCGCTTTCATCGAAATGATTGATATCTCGACAAGTATCGTGCCAAAAAGAACAAGAAGAAAGAAGAAAACTCGTTTCCGAGAGTTTAAATTTAGCGACTGTTTTTCATTAAGAAAATTGAACTGCTTCAAACGAAGACGCGAAGAATGTTAATTTCATCGAGTGCTTCGTTCGAGTAGGTATAACTTTACAAAAGTATACCAACTAACTAACTCGCTTACTTATTTACTCGCTCGCTCACTCGTTCACTCACTCGTATGGATAGGTATCGATTTACCTGCGACGACGAATAATTAGCTTCGACGTAGAATTTATAGCCAAGTACCTACTTACACTCGCAAGTAAGGTACATAGCGCTTTTTGATCGTAAAAGTATGACAGGGGGAAAGGCAATGTAAGAGTATAGGTAGAAAATAGGTAGCCGATACCTACCTTATCTATTGGCATTTGCAGTCGAGTGATGAGTAAAAGTGCGATTCCGCTGTACCGTACCATTATAGAGAGATAAGCCTGCGTACGAAGTGTAACATATCGTATACCTACGTATCGAATATCAGAATCGGCAAAACTGGTCATCCGAGAAATTACCGTTTACGCGTCTACAGTTCTATACGTCTAAATAATAGCCGAGTTAATGTTACACGCGGCAACATACACATACCATACGTCCAAATGACCTTAAGTAATCGAGTACTTCCAAATTGTTGGTCAAATTTTGAAATTTGCTCGATTTTTACATTTCGTTACTTTCTTTTCGTTCGAGTAGGTACGTTAATTTTGTTGATGGGAAGTTCGGGGGGGGGGGGACAAAACTTACCTACCTATGCCATGCCATCGTCGATTTCGTTGCATTTAGCGAGTAGGTAGAGGTTAGGCCGTGTTTCCAACTAGTTGAATTAAGTACGTTATTCGAAGAAAGGCTACGACTTTGGCCGGAATTTCCGGCACGCGGACGCTCCGCGAATGATGAAAAGGAAAATCTTGGCTCAATAGACGCGCGTACTGTCGCCGTCCCGTAAGTATATCGTAATAACTTACGGTCGACCTAAATTTTCGTCGACAAGGGCGAAGAGAGAACGCGCGGAAGAGCAAGGTAAGGCGCGTTGCTCGGTGTTTTTTAAACGCCTGCAAACAGCCGAATATGCCAATTCGACAGCTCCCTATCCGCATAGGTAAACAGGCAAAATACCTACACTAGACTATTCCCGCAATTTGTATTTATATTTGCGAAGCGTGGCGGGGATTTTTCGAATGTATTATCCGCCACTGTAGCTCTGTACCCGCCCGAGGTGACAATATTACGAAAAAAAAAAGAAAAAAAAGATACGGATAATGCGGATATCGAATCCTACCGTATCGATATCGATAGGTGGATGTGTATTTGTACGTCGCGTCGCGTCGAGTTGTCGACGAAAAAAAAATGGTATTGTCACGTTTACGGTTTATAGCGTTCCCGGCACTGCCGCTCCGCACCTTGCTGCCCCGCGCGTACAAGGTACGGTATTTTGAAAGCCGCGACTTTGCTTCTTGGAAAACGTGTTCGAAATCATTAATTACGTTAACGGAATATTTTGCCAGGTCGCAGCCGCGTCGCGTCCGCGTTTACAAATTAATTAAATTTACCATTAAGGATGCGGGCTCGCGTACGGGAGGCGGCCGCGTGACGAACTGACGAGGATTACGCCGACGATATGTATAGCAGATGTACGGCCGATTGTTTGTGTTTTCTTTGAAGTATGCGCAAGTATTGCAAAACGCGAACGGGTCATTTGGTAATTAATTTTACAAAATTCCTCGCCAGCCGAAAGTTCTGACGCTAAACATTCAGCTACGTAATTTCGGAAACGTTTGCAACTCGAAGCTGAAAAAAACACCTAGAAATATTTTATCGTTTATCCGAGCTTTCGCCCGGTATGCGGAGGAAGTAGGCGGTAGATAGTAAGACGGTGAATTATTACTCGCTTAAAGTGGAATGAAAATGGTTAACTGTGCAATACTCGCGAATAACTGCCTCCTTTTATTTAAATAAAAAAGCAAACAAAATAGACAGCGCTTCAGACAATTACTCGTAAGCCATCTGTTTAGGTATGTAAATTTCGTGGTAAATTAGATAAATTAGGTGCAGGTAGAGAAATCGAAGTGGTCAACGAGTTGTACGAGGGTGAAGTGGAAAAAAAAGATACCTCGAATTGTAACCAGATCGAAGTAATTGGTTCCTTTTTGAGTTGGAGATTCGCAATAGAAAATTTTAGGCCCTTAACTCGAAAGGAAAAGATGAAAGTGACGTAGGTGGCGAATATATTCCCAGTTTGGCGACTAGGCGTACGTCCTACTCGTTGCTGTTTCGCCATTAATTCGTAATCGTCAATTTACCAAGGTATCATTCGTAAAAGCTGGTCGACCACCGCGCGAAGAAATTTCAAGTACCACCAGACCCTTGTAAATTGGTGAAAATGTTGCCGCTGGTCTTATACGAATTCGGTTAACTCGTTCGAGAACCGAAATGGATGATAACTTTTGGGCAGAAAGCGAATGTTCGATACCCGGAGAGAGAAAAGTCGCGAGACGAAAATATGGAGGCGGCGGCAGCGGCGGGCTTTTCAGCAAATGGAAAGGCTGGCGCTTTCGTACGCCGAATCGCGGACGTTACGACGTAACGCAACAGCGAACGATGACCGTACGCAGACTAGCCTCGGCTATATTTTGGCTGTGTCCGGCTGCGACTGCGGCGCCGGCGTCAGCTTCTGCATCCAGCGCCTCGAAGAAGTCGTCGCGAAGCGACTCGAGTTGCGAAGCTGTCCAAGAGCCGTTGGAAACGCGTAATTCTTGCAATTACCAGAGTAAAGCCGAGCAACGACAACGTGAGCCGCCGCCACCCGATCGTTCGTCTTGTTCGTCGTTCAGCGCAACTTTCACTAAAAAAGTTTTCCGAAGGAAGTATCGTCCATCTCTGGGTAATATTCGCGGAGGTGGCGGTCTGTTCGAACCGTACGAAAGTTTTTTGGAAACGGTTAGTACCACCCGAGCGAGTGTATAAATAGGTATTTTCCAATAGGAACTCGAGTTTACTTGCAATTTGGCCATCTAACCTAAGAGGGTTGGCGAAGGTACACGATGACCAGAAGTGAAAACCATCCAGGTACTCGTAATTGATAATGGTTATCGCGACGTCGAGTCGCGCTTTATCGGGAAGCCGGATAGCGTGCGTTCGGTTCATCGCACCCGGTACCCAGTTCGTAAGCGACATTCCGGTTGCGCGCCATAAAGTATGTACTCGTATTAAGTAGGTCGTTGACGTACGTGTTTCGTACGCAACGCAGCGCAATAAGTATGACAATTATCGCTGCCCGATGCAACTTGCAAACCGCTGCAATGGGCGGTGCTGGACGCGTTTCGGTCTTTTTAAGGTTTTTATCAGCCATCGTCATCATCCATTGTCCATGTCTACGGATTTGCGGGTACATTTTTTCACCAAATGCAACCAACGCTAGTATTCAGAAATAAGTGATACGGTTAGGTTAGGAATAAGTTAAAAAAGGCCCAAAATCACCCGAAAACGAAATCGAAAATCGGTCCAAAAACCATTTCTTACATTGTAGGAGGTAATAGAGGGGAGGTTCACGACCGAAGTTGATGAATTTCCTGTACTTCCTTCGTCGTACTTGAGTTGACACTCGCTATAGTTTACGTTCGCTCGTCATATATCATTGAACCTAAATTCCCGCAACTTGGTACCTACCTACCTACTTACTTACTTGACTATTGATATTACGCCTATGGTTTCAGGGTGAATTGATATGGTTTGATCCTGGTGTCGGACATGCCTTACCCGGAGAAGTTTTGGAATATCATAAACCGGCTCAAGTGCTCACGGTACAAGCGGTTATCGGAGGAAAGGTACGTGCGAGCTTGGTCATCTAATAGTTACCCTATATGTTAGAGTGTATTGTAAATCTCTATAAAAAGTACCTACGTTGTAACATATAATTATATTATATAAATAAACTTGACCCATCCTTTTGGGATTGGGTGTCCGCGAAGAAAAAAGTCGAGTAGAATGACGGAAAGTATATTAAAGTGTTTTGAATGAACTACTTCGTTTTCAGCCGCAAGTCTTCTCTTTAACCAGCGCCAATGGCTTGAAGCGTAGACAAGATTTGGGACAGAATGGAATCGAAGATATGATACAGCTCAAGTGGGTACCTACTTATCTATAATTTTTCATATTTCTTTATCGTTGTCAATACGATCAACAGGGTTGTGGTGTTAGGTGAAAATTGCATTTTGGACTTTTCTTTAATAAATTCGTCTTTGGCAACACTGAGTACAGATCGGATAATAAAACTGCTTTCAAAGTGCTTCGATGTACAAAATTCATTCCATTCTTTTTCATGTTGTAATGTAGTTCATTTTGGTTAATACAAACCTGTATAATTATTTAAGGTAAGAGGGTAAGGAAGGCAGGGGGTGGAGATGTTTGAGGTATCTGGAGTTTGAGCCAATAGCTCAGGGTGAGTGATGGACCCAATATTGAAACCAAAAATAAAACCAGTAGAACTAAACCACTAAGATTTGCAAAAAACAGAAAAAAATTTTTAAATTGGCAGTTTTTTCGTTTTCTTTTCTATTTTTCTGGCTTTTAGATAGCAACAAGCGAATCAGCCAATTTCTTTTGAACTGATTGTAAATTAAATGAAGCGATGCGAAGTCAAACTCGATTGAAATTTAGACAGCGAATTTCAGAATTTGTTGCCTCCAACAGCTGAAACCAAAATTTGATTCGGTTCCAGTTGTCGGGCGGAGTCTGTTAAAATTTTCATAACGCAACGCGAATAGATAGGAAGGAAGGAAAGATAAAACGTACGAAGCGTCAACACGTTTCGACGCAAAACATGGCTGTAGCTTGTAGAAAGAAAAAAAAACAAAAAAATAAAAAAAAAAGGAAAAAATTGCAAACCGTTCGAGTTGCATAGATTGGCGGTAGAAATTGGGAATCGGTTGGGAAAATATTACGAAATGGTAAACCGTTGTACGCTCGTACGATTACCTAATCAAGCGAAACGTCAAACGCCGGGTTCCGTCTAAATAAGTAGGTACTTAATCGTAGGTAGTTGTAAGTACGCTATTGTTGTTGTCGAACGCGTTGAATGCGTTAACAAACGTTGAACGCGCTTCGCGTTATGATTTATGTTTCAGTGATTTGAACGAGGCGTCCTTATTATGGAATTTAAAAATACGCTACGAAAAAGAATTGATTTACGTAAGTATACGCGTGTTATACTCATACTCAAATAAACGCGCATTACACACCTACTACATTCCTACATATGTATCGAATAGATACAGAAGTACCTACGTTTGACGTTATTTTCTTACTTTTTTACATCGCCACGTATGTAGATACCTAAATACCTACACCTTGGTGATCTAGGTCTACGTAGTGTGTTGATTTGATTTCTAACTTACTTACGACTTACGAGTTTCTGTTCCTTTTTGCGTTAAAATCGTGGGTCACTTCATTTTTTCCAACAAAATAAAAAAAAAAACGTACATATCGTCGTGTGATAATGACGGACGTGTGTCTTGAAGCTCGATCACGTTGCCACGCCGCAACGACTCGTTACCCTATTTCTCTTCCATTTCATTTCTACCAGGAAAAAAGTTATGGAAATGTTTTATTTAGTATAGGATTCGCGAAAGAGCGCGAGAAGAAAAAGCTCCACAGCGTGTTTGAAAAATCTGTCTCGGTTACTCGATCGTGCGAGTAGATTAGGTATCGGAAGTTGACGATTCGGGCATTCGGCGAATAAAAGTTTAAAGTTTCGTCACTTTCGCCGCTTGCGGTTTGACCCGTGTTGACGAATGACAATATTTTTGCTACTTGCCCGAAACTGTACACTCTGGGACCTCAGCTGCGGCTACGGACGAGTCCTACGCCTTTCAAACAGTTGAATAACGCCGCGAAGCTTTTAAGAAATGACTTGTCGCTTCGAGTGCCTTCGCATCCTAAACTTTATGCGAAGGTACCTACCTATATACTGTCTGCTAAATCTAACGTTAGCCGAGTCAAAGGCGAAAAGGTCGCACTCGCCAAATGATTTATCTTACGTAGTACGCGTTTATTTATATTTTATAATTGACTGCGGCCGTTTACATTTGCGCAGACATACACCGGCAGCATTCTAGTGGCTGTGAATCCGTACAAAATGTACGATATGTATGGTCTGGATATGGTCAAGAAATACGAAGCTCAAATTTTAGGAACGTTACCGCCGTAAGTTGCTTCATCGATCGTTTATTAAGTACATATTACGTACCTACGTATTTCTACCTACTAAGATAAGAATGACTGGAACCGCTGTATTATGTATTACCTACATAGCTGATCGATTTTACCTTTTGGCAGGCATTTGTTCGCCATCGGCTCGGCGGCTTACAGCGGCCTCACGAAAAGCAACCAAGTTGTGGTGATATCGGGCGAGTCTGGTTCCGGCAAAACCGAATCCACCAAATTAGTGATGCAATACCTAGCGGCAGTCAACAAATCGCCGTCTAATTTGATAACCGAGCAAATTCTGGAAGCGTCGCCTCTTCTCGAGAGTTTCGGTAATGCGAAAACCGTGCGGAATGATAATTCGTCGAGATTCGGCAAATATTTGGAAGTCTATTTCAAAGAGTAAGTGCATCGATGTGTGAGTAGGTAAATTCGGCGACGCGGTTATGTAAGCCGCTTCGCCGTCCGCGCTGCGGTCTGTCCCACTGGTCTCTGCTTTAGTACCTACGAGTATAGCTACCTACCTACGGATAATACGAAGGCATGATGTAAACGTAAAAACGAAGAGAAAATCGAGCATGGACCGTGAATAGGTCTACTCTACACTTTGTACACGTATATAAAATAGATACCCGAAGTATTGGGTAATCGACGTATTTATTAGTTATTACGCGGAATCGCGTGGCGTATTTGTTAAATTTTTTCATTATTTCGAATTCATTTTGGACTTGGTCTCGTTTTCCGTTTCACCATTTTTACCTATTCTTTTCGTTTCGCACGTTGGCGTTACACTATTTCCATAGCCGTAGCTGCGTTCGATTGAAAAAAGGATCGCGTCGACGAGGTACCTCTACCTATACCTACTTGAACCCGCGGAACAACGCGCAAATTCAAACTTACGTAGACGGTACGTTTACTTTTATGGTACAAGTTTCCGATTTTACTGCGTTACAATAAAAATACGAAAAACTATTTTTTTACCGTTTAACATTACCTACGTATTATCGCGCCCTACGTTCTTCGGGCTCGACGCTCGCCGAATCCCGAGGGTGCGATGTGTTAAATTATCGTATTAACGTATCATTTTTTTCGGCAATAATTGCGTTATAAATCAAAAATTTCTTCGACTCCGGCTTGTAAATTATGATTAATACTTTTCATTCGAGTTTTCTTTCAAACTTACCAACTCGCGCGTGTAAATTTCATTTACCATGCGCGCATTTCTTTCGTTTTACGTGTACTTATTCGTGATATAGTACCTACCGTACCATACCTCCGCTTCTGCGTTCATGTACGAGTAGAATACCGCTTAGCCCACCTGCTAATGCCGGTGCAGTGCATCTGTTCTCCGCGTCTGACCGCCTTTCCTTCCTTCCTTCCTTATTTCCTTCAGTTTTCTTTTCATTTCGGCGAACGAAAACCTAAAACTTGACGTAATAAAATACGAATACGTCTTGGTACCTACACAGATACGTACATACTTTAAGGCGAGTCCGAGATCCAACCTAAATGCTTCCTTTTTTCTCTCTCTGTTTCTTTTTCGAAAATCGTAAATCGAATACGAGCCTGACGAGTGGTTAAAAGTTGAGTTTCGACACTTTCGACGTGAAAAGAACGGGATAAAAAATTTAACAATTTAGGCTATCTATAAACTATACGTCTGTCATCCTCGTATCGCTCTCAAAATTTCAAAATCAAGTAATACTCGCGATAGGTGGGTACTTGGAAAACTCCGAAAATACCTACGTACGATTTAAAATCGAAAATTTTGAAAAAACGTCGATACGAGTGAAGTGTAATTTATCACAAATACTAGGTACAGAACTAATAGCGTATCTACCAATATAGGCTACTCGCAATGTACGAGTCTGCGGTAGACCTACGGTTATTTCTCGCGAAATTATTCCAAGATGAGAATTCGATACCTACGTAAGATGGGATACCCAACCGAAGGAGAATCTTTGAAAAGAATATTTTGATTTACCTTGTTATAATAACGAATTTGTAGAATACCTCGGTTCGTGGTAAAAATGGCTACGGGTACAGCGATGGTAAATTTTATTATTATTATAATTTTTATTGGCTTCTTCTCGTCGTCGGATACCGTAAAACCGACTCGTAAAAAATATAGGTGCGTATTTGAAATGTAATAGGTAGAAAGAAGGATAGAAGGGAGGGGGTAACCGCCCGCCCAACTGGTAACGAAATTGAAAGAAATAGGAAAACAAATTTTTATATTTTACGTACCAACGCGAAGGCGAGTAAAAGTTGGTATACGGAAATAAGAAGGTACGATTATTCGGTATTGCGACGAGATGGGAAGGAGGGAGGACGAGCAGATGAGATGCGGACCGGCGGACGGTAGAGCGCGATTCGCGAATGAATAGGTATACCTAGACCGGAGAGTAGGTACAACGTCCGAGGCTTTTGCTGAAAAAAATGAAGATTACTCGACGATTACTTTTATACGCGGATACTTACTTATTTACTTACAATACTGGTCGGGTATTTCGAGAGAAAATTTTCGCAAACTTTTATTCTAGTTGATTTTTTTTCTTCGCTTTGCGAGCACTTGTAAAAAGTAAGTGTTACGCGATGGAAGGAGCGTATCGCGTGAAATTTATTGGTTTTTTTCTCGAATTCGCGGCGCGACGAAGGGCGCGGGGGCTGGAATTATTTATTTGTTAGATAGATTGGTCGGCATGGTCGCAACGTCGAAGCTCATCGTGGAACAGCGAAAAAAGGCGCGGGCGAGGATCGCGGCGACGAGCCGCCAGCGCTACTTTATTTGCTACTCCACCTGCGCTGCGCTGCGCCTTCTTGCCGGCTATGTTCTTGATCAATGGAAAGATTTATTGCACTTTTGGAAAGGCATCGTTCGTTTTCGCTCTCCCATGCGTACGATTCGACGCGACGTGGCGTGTGCTGACTACCAAGTACGGAGTAAGAAGCGACGAAGAAAAAATCAACCATGGTTTGAATTTTAAACCTTATGGCCATGCCATGCCGCAGCCATAGCCATAGCCACGAACGAAGACGAACTACGTCTGATGCCCCGATACCCCAACAGTCTACCTCCGTCTTCATCCGAAACGTATTCTTGAAGGTTTCGTAATGTATACGAGTACCTACTCGTACCGAAATAAAATCTACCGCGTAGGTCCTTGTGGTATGTAAACGAGCATGTCATCGACGATGATATTTAAAAGTTTACTACCTAGACTAGACCTACTTATCTGCTCAACTAACTACCAATATCTTTGACTATAGGTATTGATACGAGCAAATACCTGCCTTCTCGCTAACCTATCTCCTGTTCCCATCCTCTAGCGGTTTCTGATTGCGAGTATTCGTTACGCATAATGATTGGCGCCCATGCGCCAGGGGTTTACCTACTTATAACTCGACGCGTGACGCGCGAGTCGTTTGGATTCTAGATTTATTCTTCTCTCGCTTGTTTTTTTTCTCGGCACACCTAGCGTAGCCTAAATGAACTCGTCTATTCGTCCAATCACTGTACAATTTTACCTTTATTTGGTCGTTAGAAGTTGAAATTTCGTCCATTTTATACCTACTCGTTATAAAGAAAGAGCTATTTTTTTTTGTTAATTTATTTTATTTTTTTTGCGCAGAGGCATCATTATCGGAGCCAAGGTGACCGAATATTTGTTGGAAAAATCACGAATCGTTACCCAAGCGCTGGACGAAAGATATTACCACGTGTTTTACGAACTTTTGGCCGGATTAACCGAAGAAGAGAAACTCAAATACGGGCTTCTGTCCGCCGACAAATATTTCTATTTGAATCAGGTACAGAAAATCAGCGATAGCCTCGACTAAATGTTACATGTATTCGGTATTTCGTTCGTGTACTGCCCTTTCGACAGTTGCATTGCTCAAAAACTAGATCCTTCGAGCATTTTTATTCGATGTCGTCGCGTGATACTGCCAGTCTGTTTTCACCCCAAGTTTCAAAGATGGTTTTAATTTCAAATACCACGATATACCTATCTTAAAGTACAAATATGTAGCTACTTCCTATACTTATACCGTACAATTGATTTACTACCTGATATCGATTCACCGACCAAAAATTGGCACGTTGGTAGGTAACCAGGTGTAGGCGAATACCGCAAAATCGTTACGAACGCAGATAAACTTCGAGTTGAACGTTGCGTTTCGTCGCGTCGCATTGGATGAGGGAATACCGAAAACTGGAAACAACACTTTGAAGAAAAATAAAAGAGTAGACGGGTGCAGGTACGGTAGGTACTTGGAAACGAGGAACAAGTACCTAAACTAAACAAGTGCTGCTCTTATTACGGTACCTAACGTAATAAGCGTCTACTTTGCTACAATTTAAGTGAAGTTTTAAAAGCCGCTATTTTTCACGGCGAAGCATAGGTACTCGGTATAGTTACTGCCTAAGCAGCGAGTTGTTTTTTTCTCCTTTTCTATTTGAAAAACACGTTTGATAAATGACAAGCCGGCGTAATACGCTTTCTCGAGTCGAGTGTACCGTCGTCTTCGTCGTCGAGTTAAGCCGTATTTAGTTACCTACGTCTTGATCGATTCCAGACTAGTCGAGTCGAGTCGAGTAAAAATAAGCACTTGCTTAGACATACTGCAGCCTACCTAGTTAGTTACGAGTTTAATTTTTCCAGGGAGGCAACTGCGATATCGATGGTAAATACGACGGCGAAGATTTTCAATCCTTATTATCTGCCATGCAAGTACTAGGATTCACCTCCGAAGAACAAGATACAATTTTCAGGATTCTCGCTTCCGGTACATTGATTTTTTCATCTTTACCTATTACAAACGTGCATTTTGAAGTTAGATAAAAAATCGTGAGAAAGAAATTTGTTTGGTTATTGATTTACTCGTATTACCTACCTACACAATCTTATTTGTCTAAAAATAAGTTTCAGATCAAATTTTTGTGAAAAGGCATTACCCCCCCCCCCCCCCCCCC